>ML803270.1:45214-60879 GCA_009831015.1 Picea engelmannii
ATGTTATGATTTGATGTTGAGGTATTTGTAGCGGAGGAGGAAATCAACCCCCTTGTTGTTTTGTGGATTTCTGGAGGAAACCACCACCATTGATCGGTTTCGGTGTTGAGAGACACACCCTAGCCTATCGAAGATACTATCCAAGTATTTCACTGTGCATTACAATATCCAATTCAAGGATTGTGCAACTAAGCCAGTGAGGGCGCAAGTGTTAGAGAGAGGGATTGTGTGGCTACTTGAGACAGTTCATATTTGGATGATTCCTTCAGACCCATTAGAGAGCTAGCCAGGGTGCACCTATTGAGCCACATGTCATCACTTTCCAATGGTGGAATCTCTCGGAAAGCAGTAAACAGTCATTTAGGGCGCAACTCATGAGGAAGCACATTTGGGGTTCTAGGGGACATTCTAGAGTAGATATGGGGAATCCCTTCCGATCCATTACATAGGAGACTAGGATAATTGTTTTGAGCTATACATCGCTAGATTCCACTGGTGGAATCACTAGGGTGCACTCATTGAGCCCAGGATGTGCGCAAACCCCCAAGGGGTGACATCCGGAGCTTCAGAGGTCGGATCTTCATTCCAATAGTCATCAGGATCAGCCTAGAGGCCAGGGCTTATCTTTTGAGACAATTTCCAAGTTATTCCGATGGGTATTGCCATCAAGACGAGTTTTCCAGATTCTACAACAATTATCATGAGCTACTAGACTGCTTTTTGTCGATCTATCCATGCATGTGCAAACCAACACCCATTCTTCTGATCACGGGTATTTCTTATTAGTTGATTTGTATTCAAGTGACGATCCATGAGATCTAACTGATGATTATTATATCTGCTTCCAATTATTATTGTATTTCCTTCTTTTTCTGCATTATATATATATATATATATATATATATATATATATATATATATATCAATGAGTTGTGTTGTCCTTATTTCACATGCATTGTCTTATACTGCTAAAACACATAATAAACTGGAACACACATGCAAAAATCACCAAGCATTTTCACACAGTAACTCAAACACATTCAGAAACCCCCAAAGTATCAGATTCAGTGGAAAAAAACCATAGTTCAATAGTAGATATCTAGATCAACTAGATCATGGATATTTTAGTGGTATCAGAGCCTTTTTCTTGCCATCCCATGAAGAAGTGATTCTCATGACCCCATGATTCTCGGAACATGTGAAGAATACATAGAGGTTTGAGGACATATTGGGGCAGAGTACATTCAGTACCGCAGAGGTCATAACAGATATAAGAGAGATAGAAACCGAAGGGATTACACTCCCTGCCACACTCAGTCAGATACAGAGCCAAATATAGAGGACATAAATCATATCAGTTTAGAAACAGAGGTCAAGATAAAGGGGACTATGAGTGACAGACATGAGACACCCTAGGGTAGGGGGAAAGGCCTCAAGATACATTTTGACAGTACGCAAGCCATGTTGAATGACCTAGATAGGGGACATAGAGACTTGTTGACAACCATACATCAGATAAACCTTAGTGCACATATGCTCCAACATATCATGAGCACTATAGGTGCCAATGCCGCAGGATGGCCAGTGGCTCCAATGGCTCCAGTGGATCTCAGGGAGAGGCTAGTACAAACCCTTCACTAGCCTGAGCTTACACATCGTCTTGGAGGATTCCCAAACCTTTATATCCACAATTACAAACATGACAGACATTGGGAAAACCTTTGGAACAACCAGGGAAGGAAGGAGGAAAGTCGGGTCAGGGACAAGTGGTTCCACAAGATCCATTCAAGGATTACAGGAGAGACTACTTGGCACTAGAATCAGAGTTCCATGCAGACATGAGTTTGATGGACTATTTGATGCAGGAGCATCGTCAACGAGTACATGTGGCAGGACAACTCAACACCTGAGAATCATTTCAGAATCTGAAACGCTGGGAGTTACTGTGAATCTTTTGGAGCTGATTGGAAAAATGAAAGAAGATAAAACGCTTGGAAGCTGATGATCACGAGCGACCTGGGGTTTTCATTCCTAGCCTTGAATGTAACTGAACTTAGGTAGCATTTAGGTTTTCGTTTCGAGTAGACGAGTAGTCAGGGGGGAAACCCTAAGGACCCTCTGAGATAAATAGAGGTTTTGTACGCCCAAATGAGGTTGTTGCGAGTTAGCAGGAATTTTCTGAGTTTTGAGTTATGGTTTTGATATTAGTTGTAGCCATTTACTTTTGAATGAATATGGTAGAGGAAAATTGACTCAAATGCATAGCATCGTTATTGTTTGTAATTATCTGTTACTGTGTTTTCATAAATGAAGGAATTTCGTTATGAATGGATGAAACTGTGAATGTTAGTATAAGTTTCAATTGTTTCTCTTTTGTTGAGTAAGTGCAAGGTGTGCACATAGAATGCAAGGAGTGCATGATGAGATCTTTTTTTATTCCGAAGATCAGAATATATAGAACGAAACTTCCCCTTTTCAAGGAGTGCAAATCAACTGCTACAAGGCGTGCACAATCATCCGCAAGAACCAAGTCTTGCATAGGAATCTACTGCAAGGAGTGCACAGATTTAGAATTCGGCTAAGTGTCGAAGGTACTCCATAAGAGGTAAAGGAGAGAAAGGTGAAATCTTGACTTGGTTTGGGTTGTTGGATCTAGGAAGATCTGGACCATTGATCTAGCACCATCTTGATCTCAGATATCGGGAGAACGAAAGTAAGGAGACTCCCAAAGTCACGAAACGCGAAATCTCGACTTGATCACAGTCGTTGATCGAAGCAAAAATCTGGACTGTCAATCTGACACTCGCAAATATCGAGAAATCGGGGATCGGGAGAACAGAGGTGAACCAACCTCCAAAGTTTCGAAATGTGAAATCATGACTTGATCGTAGCCGTTGATCAAAGGAAGATCATGGACCGTATATATAATCATATCGGGAGTTCCCAATACGCGAAATCCTGACGCGCTTGAGAGTTGAACCCCGGGTCATGACCGGAGGTCACATTGAAGGAAGATAAGGGAGGAGCTAGTACACGCTAAAATCTTGTCGGGGTTTCATAGGTTGGGAGAATCAGAGTGATTCACATGCAAAGACCTAACATGCAAAATCGTAAAACACCTTTTGGGTTAGGCTCATGGTCACAGCTAGTGGTCACATGAGAGAAGCTTGTGCTTGGTGCTTGTTCGCGCGATGAAATTTCATGAAAAGGACCTGTGGAAATTTATTGAGGATTCCAGTGGGGAATCGAAGAGCTACTCCAGCTTGAATATTGAGAAGATCCAAAGACCGAGAGCTCAGGAGACCCTGTTGAGGTGGGGGCACTGCATCAAGTTGTATCAGAGTGATTTACGTTTGTAGATTTCAGGTGAAGGAGATAAAGGAGGTGAAATAACTTGAAGCCACATTCTATGTGTGAGAGACAGTCGACACAATGCCACTGAGGAGACGAGTGGAACAACCTTTACCCAATCGGGTTGTATAAATGGAAATGTGATAACTTTGTGCAAGGATAGAGATGATGGAGGCAACACAAATAAGAGCACCTGATGCTAGAGACATCAACGATGTAGAGAGCGAAGAAGTAAAATTTGAAGACGCTGCAGGAGAGAATGTTGTTGAAGAGAGCTTGCTAAGAGAAGTTGTTAGATTGGGAGCTCGAGCCAAGATAGAGGTCCCAATGTATGAAGGAAATTTAGATGTTGAAGAGCTATTGGATTGGGTATGATCCATGGATAAATATTTTGACT
Source organism: Picea engelmannii (assembly GCA_009831015.1). Lineage (NCBI taxonomy): Eukaryota > Viridiplantae > Streptophyta > Pinopsida > Pinales > Pinaceae > Picea > Picea engelmannii. The sequence goes on from ML803270.1 coordinate 48,963, forward strand.
ATGAAGATGTCGATGGGGAGAAGAGGGTGAGACATGCTGTCACCAGAATCAAGGGACATTCAACACTGTGGTGGGATGAACTGTAGGCTGAGAGGAGAAGCAAGGGAAAATAGAAGATAAAGAATTGGGATAGAATGGTAGCCAAGATGAAGGCTAAATTCATACCCAATTATTACCAGATCAATCTGTTCAGGAAATTGCAGAGCCTGATACAGAAGGGTATGACAGTTAAAGAGTACACAGAGGAGTTCTACAAGATGGACATCAGAACTAGACAAAGAGAGAAAGATGAAGAAAAAGTTGTTAGGTATATAAATAGCCCGAGGTATGAAATCTAGGATGAGATCAACATGATTTCAATAAGGACTATGGAGGATGATTATCAGTTCGCACTGAAGGAAAAGGATAAGTTGGCCCAAAAACAAATCCAGCGAGGTAGAGGTAGAAGCCCAGTCCCGGACAAAGGCAAGGGAGTTTCCCATGACAAGGAAAAAAAATTCAAAGATGAGACTGAGAAACCCCATAGTCACTCGAAAAGAGGAGGAAGTTCCTGAGGAAGACAATATGGTGGAAGAAGTTCTTCCAGAGGAAGAGGAAGAGACAGAGAAGAAGAAGTGAGATGTTACACCTATGGAAAGGCATGACATAAGTCTTGGGAATGTCTCGAGAGAAAGAAATAAGGAGAAGGTGAAGCTCACATTTCAGAATCACGGAGAAGAAATGTTGAAGAAGAAGGAGAAGAGGATGAAACATCTCTGATGTTGAGAAAAGTTCTCTTAAAACCAGAGGCAGAAGTTGAAAAAATAGTGCAAAGGAACAATCTCTTCAGGACATCTTGCAAGAATAAGGACAAAGTCTACAAGGTGATAATTGATAACGGGAGTACTGGAAACTTAGTATCCACAAAGATTGTTGAGAAATTGGAGTTGGAGACAACTGCACATCTGAATCCATACAAAGTCTCGTGGTTGTAGAAAGGACACCAGGTAACGATTGCTAAACAATGCTTGGATGAATTGAAAATAGGAGGGTATAGAGATGAAATTCTATGTGATGTAATTCCCATGGATGTATGTCATATTTTTTTGGGAATACCATGGCAGTTTGACAAGAATGTCATTCATGATGGGAGGACCTTGGAGAAGAATGGTATGACACACATGTTGCTGCCAATAGACGAGAAGAAAGTGAAAGAAGAAGCCAACACAAGCATACTTCTCATGAGCAGGAAGGAACTCCTGAAAGAATTCAAGAAAGGACATGAGATGCAGTTTGTTATGGTGAGGAAACCTAGAGTTTTCCTTACAAGTACTACAATGGATGATTTGCTTGAAGAAATTTGGGAATTGTTGGATAGTTTTGTTGACATAGTGGTGGATGAGTTGCCTAACTCATTACCACCCATCGTAAGTATCAACCATCATATTGATCTGATACCAGGAGAAAGTATGCCAAACAAAGCAATGTACAGACTGACACCTCGAGAGAATGAGGAGGTAAAGAATCAAGTCTAGGAATTGTTAGACAAGGGGTTGGTCAAAGAGAGCTTGATTCCATGTGCAGTACCAACTGTGTTGAGCCCAAAGTAGGATGGAGGATGGAGAATGTGTACAGACTCAAGAGTCATTAACAAAATCACCATCAGGTATAGATTTCCTTTGCCAAGAATGGATGATTTAATGGACTGTCTATGTGGAGCAAACATCTTTTCTAAGATAAATTTGAAAAGCGATATCACCAGATAAGAATGAGAGAAGGTGATGAATGGAAGACAACCTTTAAGACAAATGAAGGTTTGTATGAATGGCTTGTTATGCCATTTGGCTTAACAAATGCCCTGAGTACTTTTATGAGGTTGATGAATGAAATACTGAAAGATTTCATTGGAAAGTTTGTGGTTGTATATCTAGATGATATACTGATCTTTAGCAAGACTAAAGAGGAGCATTTGAGACACCTGACACTATTGATGAGGAGACTACAACAGGAGAAGCCACTGATAAGTCTGAAGAAGTCCTCTTTTATGAAGACAAAGCTCATTTACTTGGATTTTGTGATCTCTTCAAATGAACTAAAGATGGATCCAAAGAAGGTAAAAGCAATCAAATAATGGCCATCACCAAGAAGCATGTTTGAGGTAAGAAGCTTCCATGGATTAGCAATTTTCTATAGGAAGTTCATCAGAGATTTCAGTAGAATTTGTGCACCAATGATGGATACAGTGAAGAAGAAGCACAAGTATTTTAAATGGACAGAGGAGGCTGAGAGGAGCTTCAATATATTGAAGGAGAATATAACACAACGACCAATTCTGGTCTTGCCAAATTTTGAAAATACATTTTAGGTGAGATGCAATGCAAGTGGAGTTGCAATTGGAGCAATTTTGAGCTAGGATAATAGACCGGTTTCCTATTTTAGTGAGAAGATGAATGAGACTAAGAGAAAATACTCCACATATGATAAGGAATTTTATGTCGTAATTCAAGACCTGAAGAAGTGGAGACATTACCTTGTCCCACAACAATTTTTCTTGTATAGTGATAACCAAGCTTTACAATTCATAACCAGATAGGAAAAATTGAATCAGAAGCATGCAAAGTGGATTGAGTTTATGAAAAATTTTACTTTTTTCATAAAACATATTGTTGGGAATGATAACAAAGTTTTTGATGCATTGAGCAGGAGAAGTTTGATTCTGCAGGAATTTCAGGTGAGGACCTTGGGGTTTGAACACCTTAATGAAATGTACAGTGATGATCCAAATTTCAAGGAGGCATACAAAGAATGCACGAATCTTGTGCTGAGAGATAGGGGTCGGTGGGTAGAGTATATGATTCAAGAGGGATTTTTGTTCAAGGGAAATCAGTTATGCATACCAAAATGTTCAATGAGGGACAACCTTTTGAAGGAGAAGCATAGTGGAGGATTGGTTGGACATTTCGGCCATGATAAAACATTGACACAATTGAGCAGTTCATACTATTGGCCAGGTATGAGGACAAAAGTGATGAAATTTGTGAACATATGTAGAATATGCCAACATGCAAAAGGTAAATGACATAACACTAGATTGTATCAACCATTGCCAATACTAGAGAGGCCTTGGGATGCGATAAGCATGGATTTTTTGTTAGCACTACCAAGAACGCAAAGAGGATGTGATTCCATATTTTTGGTGGTGGATAGATTTTCAAAGATGGCACACTTTATCCCATGTTAGAAGACCAGTGATGCAACCCATGTTACAAATATGTTTGTCAAGGAAGTTGTGAGACTTCACGGCCTACCCAGAAGCATCGTCTCGGATAGAGACACAAAATTTATTGGTCAGTTTTGGAGAACACTGTGGAAGAAGTTGGCGACGGGTCTATCCTTCAGCTCAACTTATCATCCTCAAACATATGGACAGACTGAGGTGGTAAATAGAAGTTTGGGAAACTTGTTGAGGAGTCTGGTCACTGAGCATCATAACCAGTGGGATCAGATTCTACCACAAGCATAATTTTCATACAACGACTTGCCAAACAAAAGAACTGGAAAGAGCCCATTTCAAATACTGTATGGAATGCAACCCAGGGGAGTATCTGAGTTGAGATACTTAGAACATAATGATATCAGAAGTGCTGGAGCATAATATTTTTCTGTAGAAATGCAAAAACTCCATAGCTAGATCAGAGGATAGTTGCAGAGCTCTAGCCAAGAATACAAGTGCAGAGTTGATCAACATCACATAGAACTTTAATTTGAAGTAGGAGATCAGGTTCTAGCACATCTTAGGAAAGAAAGATTCCCCAGGGGAACATATAACAAATTGAAGATGAAGAAGATAGGGCCATGTAAGATATTAAGGAATTTTGGTGCAAACGCCTATGAGATTGAGCTTCCAGATGATGTGGGTACATCACCCATATTCAACATTTCAGACCTGTACCCTTACAGGGAATATGACTCAAATGGATCATAAGTTCAAGAGAATATTCAGTGGGAGAAACAAATGCCTATAGCAGAAAAAAATCAGATGGAGAAGATCATTGATCAGAGGATTAGCAAGAAGACGAGGAGGAAGATCCATCTTGAATATATGGTCAAGTGGAAGGGACACCCTATAGAATATGCCAGTTGGGAAAATGAAGCTGATATCCAAAAGCATGGAAATTCAGTGTAGGATCTCATCGACAGGAGTCCATAAATTTTTGTTCACGGGACTATGATGCAAGAGCATTGTTAGTGAGCACACGTGGCAGGACAACTCAACGCCTGGGAATCATTTCGAAATCTGAAACGTTGGGAGTTACTGCGAATATTTTGGAGCTAATTGGAAAAATCGAAGAAGATCAAACCCTTGGAAGTTGATGATCACGAGTGATCTGGGATTTTTCACTCCTAGTCTTGAATGTAACCGAACTTAGGTAGCCGTTAGGTTTTCGTTTCGAGTAGTCGGGGGGGGGAACCCTAAGGACCCTCTGAGATAAATAGAGGTTTTGTATGCCCAAATGAGGTTGTTGCGAGTTAGTAGGAATTTTCTAAGTTTTGAGTTATGGTTTTGATATTAGCTGTAGCCATTTACTTTTGAATGAATATGACAAAGGAAAATTGACTCAAATTCATAGCATTGTTAGTGTTTGTAATTCTTTGTTATTGTGTTTTCATAAATGAAGGAATTTCATTATGAATGGATGAAACTGTGAATGTTAGTATAAGTTTCAATTGTTTCTCTTATGTTGAGTAAGTGCAAGGTGTGCACACAGAACGCAAGGAGTGTGTGACAGGATCTATTTCGATTCTGAAGCTCAAAAGAGATAGCACGAAACTTCCCCTTTGCAAGGAGTGCAAAGTGACTGCTGCAAGGCGTGCATAGTCATCTGCAAGAACCAAGTCTTGCGTAGGAATCTACTGCAAGGAGTGCATAGATTTAGAATTCAGCTAAGTGTCGAAGGGACTCCATAAGGGGTAAAGGAGTGAAAGGTGAAATCCCAACTTGGTTTGGGTTGTTGTATCTAGTAAGATCTGGACCGTCTATCTAGTGCCATCGTGATCTCAGATATCGAGAGAATGAAAGTAAGGAGACTCCCAAAGTCTCAAAGCGCGAAATCCTGACTTGATCACAGTCGTTGATTGAAGGAAAAGTCTGGACCGTTGATATGTCGCTCAGAAATATCGAGAAATTGGGGATCGAGAGAACAGAGGTAAACCAACCTCCAAAGTTTCGAAATGAGAAATTGTGACTTGATCGTAGCCTTCGATCAAAGGAAGATCATGGACCATAGATATAATCATATCGAGAGTTCCTGACACGCTTGAGAGTTGAACCCCAGGTCATGAACAGAGGTCACATTGAAGGAAGATAAGGGAGGAGCTAGTACACACTAAAATCCTATCGGGGTTTCAGAGGTTGGGAGCATCGGGGAGATTCACATGCAAAGACCCGACACATGAAATCATGAAATGCCTTTTGGGTTAGGCTCATGGTCACAACTAGTGGTCGCATGAGAGAAGCTTGCACCTGGTGCTTGTTCGCACGACGGAGTTTCGTGAAAAGGATCTGTGGACATTTCTTGAATATTCCAATGGGGAATCGAAGAGATGCTCCAGCTCGAAGATTGAGAAGATCTAGAGACCGAGAGGTCAGCAAACCCTACTAAGGTGGGGGCACTGCATCACTATTATTTGATCAGATATCGAAACAAACCCCTTGAGGCACAGAGAGGAAACGGGCAAACTCACAACATGGATTTCATCAAGAAAGTGGGAAATCTGAACATTCCTACTTTCAATGGATCATCACGTTGCTCAGCTTAAGCATTGGTTCAGAACCTTGACACATACTTCAAGCTTAACCCAATGACAGAGTCAGAATATATTAGCTTCGCCACATTCCACATGGAGGGGGAGGCCCATGAGTGGAGGTACCATGGGCTGGTGACGTTGGGTCACAACCACATTACTTCATATTTGGAGTTCACTGAGAAGTTGATGTTGATATTTGATAGAAGAGATTCAAAGCTCCACTGCATGGACCTTACAGAGTTGAGGCAGACCAGATTAGTTGAGGCCTTCATCTCAGAGTTCTAGTGAAAGGTAGTGGTCATATCTGATATATCAGAGCACAGACTAGTGATGTTGTTCACTGAGGCTTTGACCGAGCCATTGAGGGGTTGGGTTAAGGATTTCAAGCCTCACACCTTACAGGAGGCTATTGTGCATGCGAGAGACATGGGAGACTTAGCGCAAAAACCCAAATCCTTTACCAAACCCTTTGTTCCATAGAGATACAAGGATCAGAGAAATCCTCAAAGGGAATGGAAGGGTAAGCTGAAATTGGATGATGTTATGAGAGAGCAGTTGATGAGGAAGAAGATTTGCTTCTCCTACAAAGACCCTTGGTTCCCAGGGCATAGATGCATGGGAAAGGGACAGATCCACTACATTGAAGTGGAATAAGGTAGTGAGGAGGAGGATTAGGATCTCAAGGCAAGGGAAGACAATGATTCAGAGGATGAAACCACACATGAGCCAGAGTAGCAGCTGAAGAAACCTCAGATACCGGTCAGGGCACCATAGCCCAAGGATGAGACAAAACCTCGTAAAGAGGTGAAAGGGGGAACCATAGAAACATTTTCAAGAGTACCTAGGTACAACACTCTTAGGCTCAAGGGCCTTGTATAGGGGTAGCGCCTGACCGCTTTAGTTGATGGTGGGGCCACCCATAATTTCATAGATGCGTCCTTAGTAGCCAGGAGGGGGTTATGCACTAAGGATTTTGAGGGATTCCATGTACTAGTGGCAGATGGATACACAATGACATGTTTGGACATGATCCCAGACCTAGATATAAAACTATGCAACTACACCATGACATACACTTTCTATGTAGTTGACTTGTCAGATATTGATGCAATATTGTGGGTATAGTGGTTATATTCATTGGGTGAGATTGGGTTCTGTTGACGGGCGAAATTGACCGTCCGTCAACTGGGAGAGTTGAATCGGTCCGGGGTTGTCTAAATAACCCAAGCCGTTTGGAATGGACCACCCTGACGAGTTTAACGGCTCCGTTGGCCGCTCTAAGGTCTCCTATGAAAACCAAAGAGAAAAGATCTGAGCTAAGAAATCTAACTAAAGTAAATAAAACAAACTAAACTATAACTAAATACAAAAAAAGATAACTAAAATAAAGGAAACTAGAAACTAATAAAGCAAACTAAACTAACTACACTAATTCTAACTACGAACTACTAACTATTATATATACAAGATACTAATTATTATTATAATAACTCAAATCAACTATCTAATTATTAGCTATGATATTCCTTATTCACAAATGTACACTATGAACAACCTACAGATTTAGTTAAAACCTGCAAAACTCATGTGTTCGCTGCCCTGAGACAGCCAAGATCTCTTTTTGATTTTTATATTTATGAAAAGGAAATAAACATTTCTTAAATTAAACAATCTAATATAATTACTGAAATTAAACGATCTAATATAAATCTAACTAAGATTATATCTAAATTAAACTACTTAATTGAAACATTAAACAACTAACTAATTGACCTGGAAACGCTCCAAGTCTACCCTGTGTATGATGACTTCTTAAGCTGGTTGGAGGAAGAAATTCACACCGTTTACTCCTTAAGCTTTTCAGAAACGATCAGCTATGCTGCTTCTTGAAGTATGTTACAGGACAAACAAGACATAAAAGAAAATCATAACAATCTTCTGATGATAAATCTCTGCAATAAGGGAAACCTATTATGCAGAAAACTTATATAACAATTCAGTTTATGAAGAAGACAAAGCTATCATTCACAAAATGAACTAATAATTGTTATGTCTTTTATCGATTTGGAAGAAACAAGATATAGATAACAACAATAGAATTATATCATTTGAATTTGATTTAGACAACAAAGTAGTCATAAACCATAAACAAATTGATATACAAAACTTGAAACACAATGTTGATATATTGAAAAGCAAAAGCTATAACAAAACATCAATTTTGCTCTAGTCTGTATCAAAATTCTATATCCTTGTTCTCCCACAACTGAGGATGATGATTATTACAAAAATCACAAGTTTATATAGGTTTCTCACAAGGTAAAACTTCCTTGTAGATAATATCAAATAGTTTTACATATCCTGGGAGATATCCCAAAATCTTCTAAACTAAGGAAATAAAATGCAAGTAAAATCTGAAGATCATCCCCTAACTGCTCATGATATCTATTGCCAATTCGAATTTGCCTGCAATAGAACACAAAGATCAAATTAGAAGGCTATTTTATTTAAAAAAACAATAAAAAAATGACTCCACAGACTTAGCTACAGAATCATCTGATTCTGTAGCTAGTCAAAAATAGCAAACAAGACCAGATATATAATTAAATAAAATCAAATACAAAACGAATTACTAATGATTCAATTATTCCTTAAATTAAACCAAATAAAAAAGAATGTAATCAGGACAGGGTAAGAATGCTCTGTTTTTCCAATTGCCATAAAATCGGATCAAATCTTAACAAGACTGTTTCATAAATGCAATCAATAGTAAACCAAATCCTATGAGATACAAAACAATCATTATTGATTTGCATAAGATTCATATTGTTTAATCCATTGCCAATATAGAAAGTAGTCACGATTTCATGCATAACTATATCCATAGAATCCAGCCATAGACTTCGTTCGCTGAGTTTCAAACAGTTCATAGGTATGGTCGTAACTATCATTGACTAGTTATAGTCATAACAACAGATTGATATCATTCAGTTAAAAGCACGATATATAAATTGCTTCCATTGCAATCGGATGAAATCATACTCCATGATCATCGACTCAAAAATCTTCATGTTTGATCACCACACAGTCAACAGATAGAGGCGCGATCAAATCGACAGAATCCATGAACTGGGTAATAATCAATACAAATCTTTACTGAGTTAATTATAGAAACAATATCGTAACCCTGAACAGAATCCAATTCAAACAATAATGAGAATCGAATAAGTTGCAATTGGTTATGTATCAACAGAAAAGTATCAGATTTGGTCGAAAAACATTGAAAATAGTTGACCCATTTATCAATCATATTCATATAGAACATAACCAATTCAAATCGTAGCATTGACTGTATTCGAAAATAGAAATACCAACAACAGTCTATTTTTAACAACTTCACTTATCAATAGAGCATCCAACTGAAGTTAAATTTGAACAATCATATCTATTTGATGATCCATCGAATCAAAACCAAATCCAATCGAATCTTAAACTATAACAAAAATCGATTCATCAAAACAAAAATTATATACAGCAAAGCATGCTTATGTAACAGAGCAGGTGAAATATGTACACAGAGTTTATGAAAGTGTAATATAAATGAGTGAAAGTTATACCAGTGCCGTTATTGAGACTATGTCAATTTTGAATTGACAATTGCTGTAGCAGACTCGACATTGTTTAACAGGATTGAACCAGTAGTTTGTTGCTTCTTGTCATTGGGTTGCACCTTTGCATTCTGACCAATGATCTTTGCCACTTGGTTTTCCAAATCGTGGATTCTGGATTGCAACGTCGGTACATCCAAGTAGTATCTTTCCAACCATAACCCACACTGATCGCAAGGTGGAACAACAGGTTGAACAGTCGAGGGTTTCGATGATTCACCGAGGGTTCCATGGGGTGGTTCAATGCCAGGGAAGTCAGGGTTATCCCGCAGACAAGGACGTAAATTATTGACAAAATCATAAGGAGGTTTGCCACACAAGGCCTCTGAGTAAGGATACTCTTCGGCGAGAAAATGTTCAATTTCTGAATCAGAATCTTCGCTGACCACGATAGGCTCTGATTTAGCAGGGGGTTTGGGTTTATTCCTCGCCATGCGAGAGATTAACCTTGCATTTTTCTTGCCTCTAGATTTAGCATTAGTTTTAGTTTTAGGCTGTTTGGTCGTGGGTTTATCAATTTCAACCCTTTTAGTCACAGCCATAGGCAAAATTGTAGGTGGGTCGGGTAGAGGTTTGGGTAGAAAAACGCTATAAGGCACAGGGGGAATATGTTTGCTCTCAGTTACCATGGGCTTATCAACCTGTGGAGGGTTCGATTCTTCAAAGCCATTACGGCTGAGAAAATCATGCCAAGAATCACGACGTAACCCCAATTCATAAACCATAATTATTTTGATCAACCCCAAATGGAAGAGGATGGTATCAGCCAGGCAACGCTTGTACCTTTTAGCCATTTTGAACAAACTTCTATTTAGATAATGGGGCATACTAAGTTCGAAACCCATAAAAACCATCAATAAATGTAGATGAAACAAGAAAATGAACCCGTACCTACCCTCGCAAGTAATGAATTGCTTGATTATAATTAGGAGGTCATGCCAGCGCGGCTTTAGCAATTTTGAAGGCAAACCTCTGTCACATGAGTTCACTGTTTGAGATTGGAACAACAATGTCCACGGGACATCATCTACCTTGCAACTCTTCGACCATTTTTGTCCCGTAACAGGCAGGCTGGTTGCCAAGCTAAGAAACTGTTCAGTGATTTCAAGTTGGACATCTCCAACTTTGGCTCGGGAACCATCGAATGATAACGCAAATTGCCAAGCCACAGTGGGATTATGACCATCGAATTTCCTTATAAATGGGAGCCACACGAGATTTTCTAGGTCGCTATAAGTGCCATCAAACATCAGCAGTTCTTGGCACCCGTTTGGCTCGGCCCTCACGAAAGGAGCCATGGCTTCTGTACATGGTAGGGTTTGGTGTAAACAATACAAAACGCAGGAGTAAAATGATGAGGCTTAATAGCTACAAGCGTAGTAAGTGGAATGAATCAATGCAATGCGTGCGAAGGTGGTGGGATTACCACCGCCATGCAATGCATTAATGGCTGGGTACAGCGCTTTCCCATCTGTAATCATAGCGTTTAAAACATATTAATCGGCCAACCCAAAATGTTGTATAACTATATCAACGTGCCATCGTTCCAACGTATAACAAAACCATATGCTATTCATGCGCCAAGTGTATAGTTTGATCCAACATGAAATCCAAAGTTTTACCAACGCACCATCACATTAATCATTAAATCAAAAGCAAACATTTAAACCAATGTTTCATCCAATCGTGCTATTGCATAAACTATCAAACCAAAAGTTTACCCGATCGGGGTTTATAATTCAAACTTTTGCCATACAAATCGAAACTCATATATTGATCATGCGCTCATAGCATAATAAATAAAGTCTTATAAAACATTATGACCAAGGATTTTGCAACATCGACAAGCCAAAGGTTTAAAAACAATAAGGATCATATCATATGAAATCAACATTAATCACGACCCTTATAGAATCAAATATAACCCATAACTCAAAAATCCCATTAATCAAAAGGTGCGATAAGAGTATATATAAATGGATATGGTTTGAAAGAATACTCCAGTCACTTTAAAATCAAACCAAAGGTAAGTATATTTTAGTAGATGATAACATTCCAAATAACGATGAAGAGGTTTTGACACTTTCAGTTGTGAAAACGGAATCGAAATCAAATTACAATTATCGCAAGAAATGAATACAATGTCTTGTTGTAAAATGTGACGATGACTTGTCGTATAGGGGACAAGTAGGTGTAGGCATCTTTTCAGCGTAATTAAAAAAAATTGAATTGGCTTCCAACAATGACGACACACTGGGAGAGGCAGTTATCTCTGTTAAAAAGAAATGAATTCAGATCAGGACAGCAAAGAAAAATTCGACTTAAAACAACAACCAGAAAATCGTACCAACATCATCATCTACTATCTTTTCCAGCGATGTTTTAAAAGATGCAAACCAATAACAGTCTCAAGATCAGCAAGTCATGATTTTTATGATAAATCTTCAATACTGTTGGCATGG
>ML803270.1:70107-91311 GCA_009831015.1 Picea engelmannii
AGAAATACCAACAACAGTCTATTTTTAACAACTTCACTTATCAATAGAGCATCCAACTGAAGTTAAATTTGAACAATCATATCTATTTGATGATCCATCAAATCAAAACCAAATCCAATCGAATCTTAAACTATAACGAAAATCGATTCATCAAAACAAAAATTATATACAGCAAAGCATGCTTATGTAACAGAGCAGGTGAAATATGTACACAGAGTTTATGAAAGTGTAATATAAATGAGTGAAAGTTATACCAGTGCAATTGCTGAGACTAGGTCAATTTTGAATTGACAATTGCTGTAGCAGACTCGACATTTTTGAACAGGATTGAACCAGTAGTTCCTTGCTTCTTGTCATTGGGTTGCACCTTTGCATTCTGACCAGTGAGCTTTGCCACTTGGTTTTCCAAATCGTGGATTCTGGATTGCAACGTCGGTACATCCAAGTAGTATCTTTCCAACCATAACCCACACTGATCGCAAGGTGGAACAACAGGTTGAGCAGTCGAGGGTTTCGATGATTCACCGAGGGTTCCATGGGGTGGTTCAATGCCAGGGAAGTCAGGGTTATCCCGCAGACAAGGAGGTAAATTCTTGACAAAATCATAAGGAGGTTTGCCACACAAGGCCTCTGAGTAAGGATACTCTTCGGTGAGAAAACGTTCAATTTCTGAATCAGAGTCTTCACTGACCACGACAGGCTCTGATTTAGCAGGGGTTTGGGTTTATTCCTCACCATGCGAGAGATTAACCTTGCATTTTTCTTGCCTCTAGAATTAGCATTAGTTTTAGTTTTAGGCTGTTTGGTTGCGGGTTTATCAATTTCAACCTTTTTAGTCACAGCCATAGGCAAAATTGTAGGTGGGTCGGGTAGAGGTTTGGGTAGAAAAACACTATAAGGCACAGGGGGAATAGGTTTGCTCTCGGTTACCATGGGCTTATCAACCTGTGGAGGGTTCGATTCTTCAAAGCCATTACGACTGAGAAAATCATGCCAATAATCACGACGTAACCCCAATTCATAAACCATAATTATTTTGATCAACCCCAAATGGAAGAGGCTGGTATCAGCCAGGCTACGCTTGTACCTTTTAGCCATTTTGAACAAACTTCTACGCAGATAATGGGGCATACTAAGTTCGAAACCCATAAAAACCATCAATAAACGCAGATGAAACAAGAAAACGAACTCGTACCTGCCCTCGCAAGTAATGAATTGCTTGATTATCATTAGTAGGTCATGCCAGTGCGGCTTTAGCAACTTTGAAGGCAAACCTCTGTCACATGAGTTCACTGTTCGAGATTGGAACAATAATGTCCACGGGACATCATCTACCTTGCAACTCTTCGACCATTTTTGTCCCGTAACAGGCAGGCTGGTTGCCGAGCTAAGAAACTGTTCAGTGATTTCAAGTTGGACATCTCCAACTTTGGCTCTGCAGCCATCGAATGATAACACAAATTGTCGAGTCACAATGGGATTATGACCATCGAATTTCCTTATAAATGGGAGCCACCCGAGATTTTCCAGGTCGCTATAAGTGCCATCAAACATCAGCAGTGCTTGGCACCCATTTGGCTCGGCCCTCACGACAGGAGCCATGGCTTCTGTACATGGTAGGGTTTGGTGTAAACAATACAAAACGCAGGAGTAAAACGATGAGGCTTAACAGTTGCAAGCGCAGTAAGTGGAGTGAATCAATGCAATGCGTGCGAAGGTGGTGGGATTACCACCGCCATGCAGTGAATTAATGGTTGGGTACAGCGCTTTCCCATCTGTAATCATAGCGTTTAAAACATATTAATCGGCCAACCCAAAATGCTGTATAACTATATCAACGTGCCATCGTTCCAACGTATAACAAAACCATATGCTATTCATGCGCCAAGTGTTTAGTTTGATCCAACATGAAATCCAAAGTTTTACCAACGCACCATCACATTAATCATTAAATCAAAAGCAAAAGTTTAAACCAATGTTTCATCCAATCGTGCTATTGCATAAACTATCAAACCAAAAGTTTACCCAATCGGGGTTTATAATTCAAACTTTTGCCATACAAATCGAAACTCATATATTGATCATGCGCTCATAGCATAATAAATAAAGTCTTATAAAACATTATGACCAAGGATTTTGCAACATCGACAAGCCAAAGGTTTAAAAACAATAAGGATCATATCATATGAAATCAACATTAATCACGACCCTGATAGAATCAAATATAACCCATAACTCAAAAATCCCATTAATCAAAAGGTGCGATAAGAGTATATATAAATGGATATGGTTTGAAAGAATACTCCAATCACTTTAAAAGCAAACCAAAGGTAAGTATCTTTCAGCAGATGATAACAGTCCAAATAACGATGAAGAGGTTTTCACACTTTCAGCTGTGAAAACGGAATCGAAATCAAATTACAATTATCGCAAGAAATGAATACAATGTCTTGTTGCAAAATGTGACGATGACTTGTCGTATAGGGGACAAGTAGGTGTAGGCAGCTTTTCAGGGTAATTAAAAATAATTGAATTGGCTACCAACAAGTTCAACTATCAGACGTTGACAATGAGCTTCAGTGATGCCAGCAGATTGAGAGTGGTACTGAGAGGCATGTCTATAGGAACACCATGAGCAATATTGACAAAACGGATGGAGATGATATTCTGTCATGGTGATGTGGCCTATGCAGGAGAGTGTTTGATCACCATGCGGAAGGATTCAGAGGGAAGAGAGCAGTTCCACCCACATATCAGAGATATTTTGAGTCAGTATGAGCCATTGTTTGGGTTGATACCACCATATAGAGGATTTGAGGACACGATCGAGTTGGAGGTCGGGGCTACACCAATGATCACCACACCCTATAGGCATCCCAAGAGATTCAAGGATGAGATTGAGAAAGCAATCAAAGAATTTCTTGCAATGGGGCACATCAGGCCCAACACAAGTCCTTTTGCCTCTTCAGTCACTCTGGTACTAAATAAGGAAGGCACATTGCAGATGTTCATTGATTACAGATCTCTCAACAAGAAAATGATTAAGAATAGGTACCCCATTTTGCGCATAGATGAGTTGATGGACGAGTTGCATGGGGCAGTTTTCTTCACCAAGATTGATCTGCAATTTGGATATCATCAGATCAACATCAAGGAGCATGATATAGAGAATACCGCATTCATATGCCATTTTAGAAATTTTGAGTTCTTGGCCATGCTGTTTGGGTTGACCAATGCACCTGCCACTTTCCAGTCTTGCATGAACCACATCTTCAGAGGGAAGTTGAGGAAATACCTTTTGGTGTTCTTCAATGATATATTGATCTACAACAGGACATGGGATGAGCATTTGGCACATTTGGAGGAGGTCTTGGGAATTATACATGCACAATCATTATATGCTAAGGAATCCAAGTGTGAGTTTGGCATGAGATAACTACTGTACTTGGGGAATATCATGAGTGAGCAGGGAGTATAGGTTCATTAGGATAATATCAGGGCCATTCTGGATTGGAAAACACCTAAGAACCTCACAGAGTTGAAGGGATTCTTTGGGTTATTCATTTACTACAGGTGGTTCATCAAGGGGTTTTCACATTTGGGAGAACCACTAACAGACTTGAGAAAGAAGGGTTCCTTTCATTAGATAGAGGAGACACAATAGAAATTTGATCAAATTAAGGAGGTTATGAGCACATCCATTGTTCTAGCCCTTCCAGACTTCTCACAGCCATTTGTGTTAGAGTGTGATGCATCATGGGTGGGGATTGGAGCATTTTTTTATGCAGAGAGGCCATCCCATAGTGTTTGAGAGCAGGAAGCTCAAAGAGTCGGAATGAATCTACTCTATTTACCACAAGGAAATGATAGTAGTCATGCATGCCTTAACCAAATTCAAGTAGTATCTAGTGGGTAACATATTTGTAGTGAAGACTGATCACAACAGTCTTAAGTATTTCTTGGATTAGAAGTACCTCATAGAGAGACAACATAAATGGGTCTCGAATATCCAAGAATTTGAATTTGACATTGGGTATTTCAAGGGAAAGAGGAACGTCATAGCAGATGCCTTGTCCACCACCAGGGTGTTCGATGATGGACTTTTGCCTAGATTGGAAAGCACATTTGTTGGTGGAATACTCCAAAAACGATTTTTCTTATGAGGTGATGGATGGACAGGTGGTGGATTATAGGTATCGGGTTCTAAATGATGCCATTTTCTACAAGGACTAGATCTATTTGGTTCCATAATCTACCTTGAAGGGGAAATTTTTGAAGATGTTTCATGATTTGCCTACAACAAGACATCAGGGGTACTTCAAAACATATAGGCAGATCAGGGAGATATTCTCATGGAAGGGTCTCAAGGATGATGTACTGAAATGCATCTCGGAGTGCATGACTTGTCAGCAAAACAATTCTGAGCAGACACACCCTGCGGAGTTACTTCAACCTCTACCCATTCCAGATCATAAATGGGAGAGCGTTTCTATGGATTTCATTACAGGCCTTCCTCGAGTGCAGGGAAGGGACTGTATATTTGTGGTGGTCGACAAGATGACCAAATTTTCACATTTCTTTTCCATACCCATGAACTACTAAGCCATACAGGTAGCAGATTTGTTTTTCATAGAGGTATTCTGGTTGCATGGTTTACCTAGGCAAATAATTAGTGATAGAGATGTGCGCTTCATCGGCACGTTTTGGTAGGATATTTTTTGATTGGAAGGCATAGAGATAGCTACGAGTACCAAATACCACCCACAGACAGATGGACAGATGTAGATCATCAACAAATGGGTGGAGGGGTATCCGAGGAACTATGTGGGAGGGCAGCAACACACATGGGTGAGTATTGCTACAACACAACTTACCATATGTCTATCAAGATATCACCATTCAGGGCATTGTATGGATATGATGTACACTCTTTTGTGGAGACTTTGTTTGGGGACAACAGGGTTTCAGGGGCCAAAGACTGGGTGGAGGAGAGTCAGAGGATTCTGTAGGCAGGGAGGGAGAACTTGCATACAAATCAAAACCAACAGAATATCTATGCATACATGTAGAGAGTAGAGTGCAGTTTCTAGGTAGGGGATTTGGTTTTTCTGCGATTACAGACATATAGACAGTCCTCCTTGAAGAGGAGCGGAGCAGAGAAGATGAAGACGAAGTTTTATGGGCCATACAGAGTCATTAAGAGGGTAGGCGAGGTGGAATACGAGCTAGAGCTACCGTAGGGTAGCAAGATTCACAATGTATTTCATGTTTCTTTCCTTAAAAAGGAAGTGGGACAATATGTCATCATTTTATAGGAGTTGCCACCCCTTGATGAGGAGGGCCAGTTGGAGCTAGTTCCAGAGGAATTTCTCGAGCAAAGAGAGCATAGATTGAGGAGCAGGGTCATCAGGGAGTGCTTGGTTATATGGAGAGGTCTTCCTATGGAGGATGCCACATGGGAGGGAGAGCATATTTTGTAGCACCCAAGATTGATTTTTCTTGAGGACAAGCAATCTCGGGAAGGACTATGCCAAGTAGTCTCTCATGTACTCCCCAAACGGATCTTTTGGCACCACATATTCCTGACCCGAATGTCCTCATTCTTGCCCTGGCTTTCCCAAAGGTTGTTCCAATGTCTATCATGTCTGGAAATGTCAATATAAAGGTTGGGTAATCTTCCCAGACTATGTGTAAGATCGAGCTGGTGAAGGGTTTGTACTAGCCCCTCCCTGAGATCCACTAGAGCCATTGGCCCCACCTCCCTGGTGTCCTCTTGAACCACTCGGCCCTCCTGCGACATTGGAACCTATAGCTCTCATGCTATGTTGGATCATCTGTGCACTAAGGTTCATCTGATGTATGGTTGTCAACATGTCTCTATGTCCCCTAGCTAGGTCATTCAACATGGCCTGTGTACTGTCAAAATGCATGGGTATACACATGAAGAGTATATTTCTGCATTTGTGTCTTCAAAAAGGTATTATGTTCCTTTTGAGATTTCTATACTCAAAATCTATTGTATGAAGCTCAGTCAAGTCCCTAAGTTGGGTTGTTTTGTGCATATTTATTCATTACAAATTTTATACAAAAGTGTCTTTTGGATCTGTAAGAGGTCATTCCAAAACAAATTGGTGCAGATATTCATGGGCTTTTTCATTTTGATATTTTGTTACTTTCCATTGTCCCATAGCCAAATGAAGCCCCTGTTTTGACCTCAGGTCCACTTCTTTATTGTTTTCCCTGTAGACATGTTGACAAATAAGTGAGTCAAAAGTTGTCTATAATCGAAAGATGTCTTCCACTAAGGAATAAATTCTTATGCTTGTGCATCTTTGTGTGCCTTTTATCCAATATATGACATTTAATAAGTCCCCAAAAACATTTAAGGAGTGACAACCCTCTTTAATGGAGAAGGCAATGAGTAGTTTGAGGCTCAGTAATTCATCAAATTTCTTTGTTCGCATCCCAAATCCAAAATTCAAAGAGTAATAATGAGAATATGAAATATAGAGAAGTCATCCTCCTCCACAGCAATTATGTTGTGAAGCCCCATCAAAAAAAACCCAAGGAGAAGATTTGTCGATCTCGACCTCCTGAGACTGTCTAGAAATGACTCTCGAATTTTGAGGGGAAGTGAGGACATAATAATTATACTCTTGGTCATTGTGATCTCTAGTGCCAAGGGAACTCCCTTGAAGATAATAGAGTTTCCTGCTACCCATACTCCCCATATGATCAATAGCAGTAGCACTCTAAGACTTTTGTAAACTCTAGAATTCCACCAAGATTTTCAGGCATGTTCCAGATCTTGTCCCAACCAGTTGTAGTGTAGGTATAAAAGTATCGATACTTCAGTCCACACTTTGATGATATAACTATAATTTAGAAAGAGGTGTACAATATTCTCTCCTTCAGATTTGTAGAGGGTGCACCATTCTGGGCTAGAGAAATTCCTCTTCTATAGAATATCCCACATAGGAAATTTATTGTTTAGGGCATTCCACATAAACAATCTTGTTTTGGCTTGACTTTTAATCTTCCAAAGTTTTCCCCACCACCAAACAGTCTCTCGTTGGCCTAGATCTAAGTTTAATTTTAAATAACCCAACTTTGGAGTATATGTCCCTGAGGGATATGAGTCTCAGATCAATTCATCCTCACGGTATCTGAGCCTTATTTGACAAATCTTTAAAACATTTATGTATATTTCCAGTTCAATTGTATCATCTTGACTTAATCCCAACCTGTTATCTTCCTTCCAACCTTGTGACCAAAGAGTGGTGAGTCTTGGATCAGCTAGATTGTTTATAGAAACAAATCCCAAAGTGTGCAAATGTTGAATAATCTGATCTGAGAGTAAATGTTGTCCTTCATTGCCTGGAAAAGGATCTTTTCCAAGTCTGAATCATTGGTCATTACCTATTTTCCAAGCTAAACCATTTTCTATGACCAAGAAGGCATTTATAATTTCATTCCAAATCATTGAGGCACCTTTTATAGATTTTTGTTGACTTCTGAGCCAAATCTCCACATGAATTGGTTCAATGTATTTGTGCACTACTACCTTTGTCCATATACTAGTAGAGTTTAGAATACACCAACCTCCCTTGGCCGCAAGTTATTTGGAGAAGAGGAAGATATTTTTCAGGGCCCATCCTCCAAATGCCCTTGGAACAACAATTTTTTCCCAACGGACCCAAGGGATTACATGTGCTTCCTTTTTACCACTCCACAAAAATTTTGAGGTGAGTTTTATTGCTACTTCCAAAATTATTTTTGGGATCCAAGAGAGGGAAATCATATAAACAAGAATGGCTTCAAAAACTGACTTAACCAGAACCAGTCTACTTGTGCGTGAGAGCCACCTATGAGTCCAAATGTTTAGTCTTTTGTCCATTTTTTTCAAAATCCGCTTCCAATCCTCTTTTATGTAATCATTTGGTTTTAGTAAAAAACCCAATTACTTTATTCCATCATCTATCTTTTTTTCCTCAAAGAGGAAGTGAAGCCTAAGGGCTTTCCCTTCTTCTTCAGAGAGTAAATTTGTAGTGAGAGTCGATTTCCATTCATTGATTTGCATTCTTGTTTCTTTGGAGGAAAGAGTAAGGATATTCCTTAAGGCCTCTGCCTCCCTTCTGGAACCTCCATTAAATATTAATACATCATCCATGAAGAGAAGGTGTGTGAGGTGCAGACCTTGTGAGATTTTGATTCTAGGAAAAGAGCCCAATCTTTTTTCTTCTGAGATAGCTCTACTGAGTCCTTCAGCAACTAAGATAAAAAGTAGGGGTGATAATGAACACCCATGTCTTAAACCTCTTTCTGAAGTAAAAAAGGAAGAGGTTGAGTCATTGATACACACAACAAATGAAGATGTAGTGAGACAGTTCATGGCCCAATTTATGAAGGGGACAACAAAACCCAAATGGGTAAGTAATAAGCAGATATACAACCAACTTACTCTGTCATATGATTTGGAGAGATCAATTCTTAACACTACACCTTTTAATTTACTTGTCTTCATGATGTGAAGTCCTTCTTGTGCAATTCCTATGGCTTCATGAATTTGTCTTCCTTCCAAGAATCCAAATTGTTCTTTCGAGATTCTTTCTGAGAATATTAGTTTTACCCTTCTTGCAATTACTTTTTCAAATAATTTTATAGGCACAGTTACAAAGTGAGAATGGTCGAAAGTCATCCAATGTCTTCGGATTATCTGTCTTTGGGATAAGTGCTAAGAAGGTAGAGTTTAATATTTTTTGGTATTCGGCCTGAAATCCTATGTCCTCTATCATCTTTATCAAATGTTGTCCCAAAATCTCATAACATCCCAAGAAGAATTCAATAGTCCAACCATCTAGACCTAGGATTTTGTCTTTTTGAAAACTGTGAAGAACTTCCAAGAGTTCCTTTTCTGTTACTTCTTCCATCAGGAGTCGATTGTCTGCTTCATCTACAAATCTGGGAAAAAATTGAGTCACTTGTACCACTTCTTCTATAGATGTTTGAGTCTCTTCTTTGAAAAGGTTTGGAAGTAATTTTTCCCTAGTCTTGACATACCTTTAAAAGTGTTTTCCATGTTTCCTGCAGATTCCTTCATCTTCCAAATGGCATTGAGATTCCTTCATCCTTTGAAAAAGGATTGAAAAAACATTGTATTCTCATCTCCACTTTACAACCAGATAGATCTACTTTTTAATCTCCAAGAGTCTTAATTTTCCTTTAGTATTTTGTTCCTTCTTTTCTCCAGAAGTAGTAGATTGATTTTTTACTCCAGAGTAGAAAACACCCCCCCCTTCTTCTTCATAAAATCTTTGTAGCTCCATTTCAATTTATTTTATTTCCTTGCCCTCATTTTTCCTTTTTTGGGAGGCATAGGGTTTTACTACCTCTTTGATCCTTTTCAATTTTTTTGGAAAATGAAAGGTTTTCGATTGAGGGCAGTCCTATTGAAAGGTTATCCAATTTTTTTTTACAAGGCCATAAAGGGAGTCATCTTCCATCCATTTATTGCTAAATTTGAAAGGGTTGGCTGGATTCTTTGTTCCCTGTATGTATTCCAAGAAGATCAGATAATGATCAAAGATACCCCCAAATTTGATCCATTGTTTAAGAGTTAGTTTTTTCTCCAGAAGGGAGTCAGTTATCATAAATCGGTCCAACCTTTTCGTAACTCCTTCAATCCCTACCCTGTTATTTTTCTAGGTAGGTTTGAGAAAGATGGGTTCAAGGTCCGTTAAATTGCATTCAACAAATTTTTGACTGAAAAATTCAGCCAGAGGGTCAGACCTGGCATGTTCCCCCCACACTTATGAAGGCCCAGGTGAGAGTTTTAAATCTCCCCCTAAAATCAGATGATCTTTTAAGAAGGATTTTGCGAGGAGAGAGTCCCAGAAAGGTTTTATGTTCTGATAAGGTCCATGGACGTTAATGATATGAAGAAATTCCTTTAATGTCGAAGCCAAATCAGTAATACCAAGACCTGAATCCAAACCCCGGGTATTTAAGACTTGAATTGTATAAGTGTTCCATCATTTTTCCAAACCCCCAGATCTTCCTAAGCCATCCAATGTTTCAAACTTCCAACCAGGGAGAAGTTGCTCCAGACAAGATTTTACCTCTTCACCTACTCCCATGTTTTTTTGTAGGAGTAAAACATTAGGGTATTCCGAAGAGATCACCCTTTTCAAGGCTTTTTTTTTTAGGGCACCTGCCAAACCCCTATAGTTGAAGGACATGCACTTCTTCTCGGAACCCTTCCTCGGGGCCTTGTTGCTCTAAGTGCCCTTTCAATTGAGTGTTTTTTTTTGGCTAGAAGGTTTATCCTGGCTTTGGATTTGGGTTTTGAAATCAATGATTTTCTCCCACGGCCTCCTCTATCAAAGGACAAGATGAATTCCTTTCCCATCCCTCCCAAGGGTAATGTTTCCTTCTATGATCTTAGAAAATAACAAGAAGTCATAGTCTCAGTGGAGAGAAAGGAAGACAAAGAGTCATCTTCAGCACAACAGAGTCACTTTGGGGAGGGTGGGTTGCCTGAGGGAGAACCTTCCTTATAGCAGTATGAGCCTCTCTCAGTCTGTGTAGTAGGACCAGTATTTATAGACAGATTTGTAAGAGCCTCCAACCACTCATTGCCTTCTAGAGTCATATTTTTAATTAAAACAGTAATAGGGGGGGGAGGGTAACAGATTTCCCATAACTAGAGTCCTTGTGCTTCCTGATCCAAAATTGATAAGGCTTGTAGACCCGCATCCTTCCTCTACTTGTCCTCCAAGAGAAACAGAGAAATCTTGCTCGCAAGGTTCTTTGGGAGCAACTGATGGTTGTGTTATTACCATTGTATCTTGAGCTTCCACATCTGTACTTTCTATGTGTCAGATAATATCTTACTTAGTCACTTTATTCCCTTTAACACGGTAACAAGTTCTTCCTCTAGTTCTTAGAGGAAGATGTCAATTCATCACCAGGTTCCCATACTAATGGCACCAACGAAATCTAAACAAAACATTTTCATAATCCAGAATTTGTGAATGAGTAAAGATTCCCCAACTTAAATCAATTTCCTCTCCTAATCCTTCTCTAACATTTAATTTGACTAGAATCCTTTCTACTTTCCTTTGTTTTTTCTCTTCAAAGGATAATTTTGCTTCTAAGAACTCACCAAAGAAATTTCCAATGGCTTTGAAGTAGTCCAAAGTCCAAAAATGTAGTGGTAGTGCTGGTATGCAGACCCATATTGGGATCGTGTCCAATTTTTCTCTGCTGGCATCAAAAAGAGGTTCTAGGGATTTAAGAAAAGAGGGGAGTTGTTGACACTCCAATTTTTCCCCAAAACCCATTTTGCATGATTTGGTTGAAGAAAGTTGAAGGCAAACCAGTTCATGTTTAATTCAATGATCTCTGGGACATATCCAATATGTTCTTTCCAAGTCGAATGTGCCCACTCAATGATGGTTTTGAGCGCAAAGGATATGTCGCTATCCCTTTCGACTAGGGTCTAATTTTCCAACTAAATGACCAGGTTCATACCTACCTCTTCCCCAAGCACAAGATTCCCCACTTTCCCTTTGTATTTTAAGCCTTTCCTCTTTTGTTTTTGCCCTGCACTAGTTTTTCCCCTTTGTTCCTAGGAACTTTTCATGCTGATTGAAGACATTTGAGTTAACAGTGAGAAACCCCCTCTGTCCTGGATAGAACCCCTTTGCTCTTCAACGTTGAGGAGGGATAAGAGGAATCCCTTGGAGGATATAGTTTTGGTCGGATCCTCTATAAAACTTGTGAGTTGTGTGCATATACACGTTATGTTACCTTGTTTCTCAGTCATTTCCAGACAGACCTTTGAAACACAAGGTAATAACCCGCACCTGTCGATTTCTAGACTAGTAGGGGGGAACAGAGAATAAACCCTCCTTCCACCTAAGAGATACAGTCCAAGTCTAGGTCATCCAGAGGGCTAAGAGAGGAATGAATACCTCCTTTAGGTTCCAGTTGACCAGAAGAAAAAAACTCTAGAAAAGTCTCGAAGCAACCATCATAAAAACACTCCTTGAAGGTGACGGGGAGGGGGTCGGCTTACTGGTGTGGGTAGGTAAAACTGCATCGCGAATCTGGTGCAAAATCTAACTAAGAGGGGATTCCTCCTCTGCAGGGATCCCCAGACCTAAGACTTCCCCGCTAGGTTGTTTTCTTCTAACAACCACATGTTTTGGCACCTTCTCCATGGTGACTTCCTAACTCTCCACGTCTGCCACTCCAAGCCGAAACCCAATGGAGGAACCTATCATTGAAACAACATCTTCGATCTAAGAAAAAACTGGGAAACAAATCGCCAGAGAAACCATGAAAGAAACCACCAAGGGACCTCCATGCTTAACCCTACTGGTACGTTAGGGAAGACTGTGGACCTTTAGGGTTAATCACAGTCGTGAACAACAGAAAAGAGATCGATCGCGGAATCCATCGCCTCCTTTTCCACCCCCCGCGTTTTGGAGGTTTTATGTACATTCCAGGGAATTTTATGTAATTTCGTTCTAGTGCATTTGATGTTTATAGATGCACCAGGGTGTTTTACTTAATGGTCACCAATGCGTTTTGACAATAAAAGTACCGAAAAAAAATAAAAAATAAAAATAAATATCTGCTACAACCTCTTCTCGCCCAATTTTTTTTAGCTATATGGAACATCCGTTAAAACCTCCATGACCAATAAAGGAGGTTGTAGGGGAGGTTTGTTTGAAATTTTTTCCAAATTTTGTAACACTAAAAACCTCTTTAAGAAGGTGTTCTCCTTGTGATGACTCTAGTTGTCCACCAAATCAACCATCTTGGGAAATAAATACCTATATCAGATAATAATCCTATTCAACATGCAAGGATCCTTGCACATCTTCCACTGTCCATATTTCTTAGGTTTCATTAAGGATGGCATTATACATGGGAAAACACAGTCTTGATTTTAAAAGATTGACAATAATTCTCCCACCCATCAGTTCAACTCACCTTCCATTGAGTTCATTCAATGTGGTTCTTAGTTCAAAACTATAGCTCCCTATATCAAGTCAATTTCATTCCTAATTCTCTTCTTTGAGGAAAAATCCTCAATTTCTTTGCCAAATTTATCCCAATGCTACTCCAATAATCACTTTACCTCTCTCAAAATCCCCTCAACTCCATCTAGCTCTATTAACTTTCTTTGCACTATTATGTAGCACTTTGTTGTCCTTAGTTGACAACAAAGGTACTTTTTTGGGCTCTTCCTACTTAAACATAAGAAATTCAAATTTCATTTCATCCTTGGTGATGGTGTAGGTATTCTTTTCCATCTTGCATTATTTATCTATCAAACTACGATGGCCTAGTAGGTAACAAGCATCCATTATGAGAATGATATCACACAAATATCTCATCATGATGCTCTCTAATATTTAAAGTTACCAAATATTACTTTGATACCATCACTTCATAACCATTTGTAGAACCAATAAATTTTGTATGGTTGATGATATTTATGCATGATTAACCCCAACTTCTCTATCATTTCAACATAAACCATATTCTATGTACTATTATAATCTATAATAGCTTTACAACATTTACCTCTAGACTTGAATTTCTTGTCTAAAATAATTTTCCTAAGTCACTTATTTTGAATTATGGTGTTCCATTATATGCTTCCCTTTTCCTGTCATCAAGTTTTCTTCTCACTATATTGTTGTTGCTACTTTTGTCTATCTATCCTCGAGTTTCTTATATTGGGTTCACTGTGTTTTGTGTTATCCTTTATCATATCTTTGGAGATTCATAAGACTCGTGTCCTTCATATCCACAAGTATAACAACAAATTGTATTAGGATTACCCCCTCAACCTCGTCTTCATAATCCATTTAGTTTCTACTCCTGCCTCCACCTTGCATTCTCCCTTCATTAAATTTCTTCCATGTTTCCTTTCATCCATTGTCTCTTATTTCTTGATTGCAACCTCTTCCACCTTAGCCACTTCTTCCTCTTACAAAAAATTTTTGAGTCCTCTTTTTGGGCCAATTTATCTTCAACATTTAAGGATGACTAATAACCCATCTTCCACTATATTCATGTTATGTAAATTAATACAAAAAATTTGTCACAAATTATAATACATTAGCATACCTTGGCACCCTTGTTAGATTTTCTTTATTTACAAAATAGTAGAGTTACCAGTGTTCTTTTACCTCTTTAACATTAACATCTATGTATCATGTACTGAGTAATGGGAGCAACATAAACAAGATACAAAATAACACAAGAGATTTCTCCTAGGAAAACCCCAAATGGAGGAAAAAACGCATCAACCTTTCTTATATAGATTATGTTCACAAATAAAGTCCAATCATGAACCAAAAGTAGTGCATAAGAGAGAGATACCAAAAAAAGATTGAACAAGAAGAATATTTTCCACTACAATTGTTGTGTCACCTTCCTCAGACTTGCACATTGCTTATGTGTAGATGAGAGAGTGTGTATGAGTGTAACAAATGAGCCAATGTGCCTCATATTTATAGTCTTCTTGTCCTATTAATTGGGTTGACTTCTCTTCTAGGGTATTTTCACATCTGTTCAATGGTTCTCTTGGTTTTGGAATATTCTTCTAATCTAAGAAAGTTCATCTAGGAGGGAAATTTCCTCTCGCAACTACCAAAACATCAACACTCCATCTTAGCTAGGGAAGTATCTTTCCACGATGTCTTCATATAGTATTCCACCAATTACTCTGCAATGAGCTAGTAGCACATAGCTACTACAATGTCATTAGTATCTCGAATCACTTGTCACAGTCTCTACAATCAAGTAGCACACAACTAATCCCAATGTGAATTGGTAGTATCCATGGAAATTATCTAGTAGCACACAACTACTACAATGCCATCTAGTAGAACATCATTGTGTACTTGATCCATAGTAGTACATAACTATTTTCCAATGGTAGACAACCACTCCTAGTAGCACACAACTACTGTCCATAGACAAAAAGTCTCTATCATGCAATCAACCGGTATCTACACAAGCTACCACCATTCAATCCAATAGTCTCCATGATTATGCAACAATCAACTAGTAACACACTGCTACTACCATGCCATTAGCCATAATCATAGTCTGCAATCCCTATGACTATGCAACAACCAACTAGTAACACACAACTACTACCATAATCCCTAGTCATATTTGATGTCTCTATAACTATGCAACAATGAACTAGTAGCACAAAAATACTACCATGCCATCAGCCATAGTTATAGTCTCATCCAGTAGCACAAAGATACTCCCATAGTCCTCACGAATATGTGTGTGATGTTTCTTCTCTCATCGGGTCCGGTGGTGCATTACCCCCTCAGTCACCTCTCATGACTAATCTAGGGAACCCTTGGCCATAGGGGTTATCCGGCAAGAGGAGAAAAAACACACCTCCCTCTTCACGATGCATCATGCCAAGCTTCTCTCTGAAGTACTCATACTTCACTCTATACGGAGGCTTGGTGAGAATGTTCGATGTATGCTCATCTGTGGATATGTATTTGAGCTCTATAGCTCCTCTCTACACCATGTCTCAGATGTAGTGATATTTGATCTTTATGTGCTTTTACTTGTCATGAAAGACAAGATTCTCTGTAAGCTTCACAAAACTTTTATTATCATAATGTATCAAATTTGGCTCCAACTCCAACTTCCAAAGCCACATTGCTTCACGGCTTGCAACACTAGTTGCAATATACTTTGCCTCCGGTGTACTGAGTGCCACTAATGTATGCTTCCTTATTAACCATGAGATCATACATGATCCCAGAATGAAGCAACATCCAGAAGTACTCTTCCTATACACTACACTCCCTACCCAGTTAGAGTCTGTATATCCCTGCAACTCCACATCTCCACCCAAGACATATCTCAATCCATATCCAACCATACCACGTAGGTACCTCAACATATGTTTTGTTGCCATCCAATGTACATGTCTATATTTAACCATGTACTGACTCAAGGTGTTCAATTCAAAACATATGCCCAACCTAGTGTTAACCAGGTACACCAAGGATCTAATCAGTTGTCTGTACATCATAGGATCCACCAAATCTGAATATTAATCACTCAAAAGCTTCAAATTGATCATCATGGGTATGGCCATGGACTTGCAGTCCATCATCCTTAATCTCTACAAGATATCAACATTATATTTTCCTTGTCCAAGGAAAATCTCATCTAATATTTGCCACACCTCCAATCCCAAGAAGTAATGCATCAGACCTAGATCCTTCATCTTGAACTCTGAAGCGTGCTCCCTCTTACACCCAAATATGAGCTCTCATCTAATGTTAGAAACATTTCATCCAAATATAGAACCAAGATCAATGGGAAACCATTCTCAACCTTGTATTAAAGGTTGGGATCTGCATCACTCTTAGTAAATCCCAAGCTCATCAGATAGTCATCTATCCTAACATACCATGCCCTGGGTGCCTACTTCATCTCGTACACAGACTTCTTTAGTTTTCACATATGGAACTACTTCCCATGAATCACAAGCTTTTGTGGCTTATCTATGTACACTTCTTCCTCAATTACACCATTCAAGAAATAAGTCTTGACATCCATCTGGTGTAATTTCTATCCCATTGTGGAAGAAATGGAAATAATCGATCTAATGGAAGTGTACTTTGCTACTAGAGAAAACGTCTCATCATAGTCTTCTCCCTCTCTCTGGGAGAATTCTCTAGCCACAAATCTCGCTTTGTACTTCTCTATGCTTCCATCTATAGCATGATTGATCTTGTATATCCATTTGGAAGTCACTACTAACTTACCCTCTGGTCTCGGAACCATCTCCCACACATCATTCTTCATGATGGATTGATACTCCTCCATCATGGAATCCTTCCATTACTACTTCTTAGCAACTTCTTCAAAGGTGGAAGGATCTGAATCAATGATGTTTCTCATCAGTGCCACATAGATGGAAAACTTATGTGGTCTCTTTATCTCTCTAAAACATCCTTTGGAAGTTGCATGTCCTCCAACTTCCTACAAGGTGTTTCAGAGCCAATTCGGTCTTTTCATGTTGACTACAGCTTCTCTTGGTGGATCTGCAGGCCTCTCTGACTCTACCATCTCATTATGAACTTCAGGAATGGGTTCCTCTGGTTTAGATTCTTCCATGTCTACTTCCCTTAGAGCCACCTTCTCCTCTCTATCCTCATCCATGTGAGTCTCCCTTGATATTATGAAGGCTTCATCTTCATCAAATGTTACATCCTAGTTGATCTCAATTTGTCTCTTCCTGGCAATGTATATTTTGTAATCCTTCGAAGTCTCACTATATCCAACGAAGGTTCCCTTATTTCCTGAAGGTTCCAGCTTCATTCACTTTTCCTTTGTAACATGTATAAACACTAGACAACCAAAAATCCTCAAGTGACTGACTTCTAGCTTCTTTTCGATGAACACCTCTTCAGGTGTCTTGTTCCCCAATATCTTGTGAGGAATTATATTCTGAACATACACGGTTGTACTAGATGCTTCTCCCCATAAATGCATGGGTATTCCTTGGTCATGGGTCATCACTTTCACTACTTCTACAATTGATCTTTTATTTCTTTCTGCAACCCCATTTTGTTGGGGGTTGTAGGGAGTTTTCATATCCCTCTTAATCCCTACTTCTCTGGAAAAGTATTTAAACTCCTTTGAGGTGTACTCACCTCCATTATCAGATATCAAGACTTTAATTTTTCTTTCAGAGAGATTTTCAACTAAATCCTTGAATTCCTTAAACTTGTTAAAGACTTCATCTTTTTCTTTCAAGAAGTAGATCCATGTCTTTTGAGAATAGTCATTTTGAATAAGACATAGTATACAAAGTTGCCTAAGAATGACACCATCATCTATCTGCATACATATGAGTGTATGATGTTTGAGATTCCCTTGGACATGTTGTTACTTTTTGTAAAGCTTCCCTTCACATTATTTCCAAGTGTGCAACCTTTGCATACACTGTCATGTTGTACCTGAATGTCTAGTAGACCTGTTACCATCTTGCTCAATACTAGTAGTGCTCTATAAATTATGTGAGAAAGCCTTTGGTGCCATAACTCACTTGAGCTAACATTGTTGTGTACATGGGCTTGTTCTTCATGTCCCTTCAATTTATATATTCCTCCCTCTTGGACACCAATCGTGGTAGATTTATCAATGCTTCAATTCTTGTGCCATAGAAGAACTTGGCCATCCACAAAAGATACCCTAAATCCTTTATCTTCTAAAGTAGAGATGGAAAGTAGATTCTTCTTCAAGCCTTGTACAAACAAAATATATTTAATTAAAAGAGGGTTACCTGATTCAAGTTGTAGGGAGGATTCTCCAACGCCTTTGACTGTATGTTTGGAATCATCCCCAAGCTCCACTTGAAGTGATGAGCTCTTTTCTGTCAAGTTTGAAAGATAATTTCTAGATCTGGTCATGTGCTTGGAAGAACCACTATCTATGAGCCAAGTATCACTCCCTTGAGTGATAGTTCATGTGAGTGTTGAAATAAATAAAAATTCTTCATTCTTTGACTTGTGTTCTTCAATGTTTGCTACATGTGCATGGTGCTTCTTCTTCTTTCACAATTCATGTTTACAAGGACATTGTGCAGCTTAACGTCCCATCTTATTGCAAGTGTAACATTTGATCCTTGACACGTCCTTCTTGTAACATAGTCTCCTAGACTTCTCTGTAATTCCTTATTTCATTTCCTTCCTTTTCTTAACTTGAGAAGCAAGGGCTTGATTTTCATCATCATTTGTCTTTTGTGACTTGGATATCAATCTGGATTCCTCTTGGGTGCAATATTCTCATAGCTTGTTGAACTTGGGAAATTTTCTTTTGGTGCAAATACATTGAATGAATGGATCCCAAGATGAGGGAAATACATTAAGTGTGGTATTCACGATTTTTGCAACATCTATTGGATCTCCAATGGCTACTAACTAGTCCTTGATCTACGAGATCCTCATAAAATAGTTGGCGATTGTTTCTAACTTGTTCATTGTCACATTTTTGAGTTGATGCCTTAGAGTAATATTTCATCTCGTATTATTACTCTCATAAAATATGGTTATGGCATCAAACATTTCCTTCAATGTCTTCAATTATGATACATTAGGTATTAGATGGTATTTTATTGACTATGTCAATATTCTCTTGGCCCCGATCTCATTCTTCTTGAACTTTGCTTTGGCATCTTCTTCTTTTGGTTCTGGAAGCATCTACTTGACATGATCCAACAAATCATTCTATTCTAGAATGAGAACTCTGTGCTTCCAGGATATGAAGTTATCTATTCCATCCAATCTATCTTCAACTCTCATGTCGGTTGACATTTTCGTTGGTAGAACCCTAGATCTGAGAAATTTCAAATTTTTGATCTTTCGCAGATCTACAAATTGAGAGTTGCAATGTGTGTGGTAGGGTAGGTTGCACTTCTCTGTGTAAAGATGATTCTTGATTCCTTTGAAATAATTCTCAACGAGATTGACAAAGTATTCCAGTGAAGTTGCAAGGTACTGCTGCATCAATCTTCCTTCCAGTGGTCAAATTTTTTTGCAGGTAACCAGCTTTGATTCCATGTTATATTTTATTTATTTACAAAGTAGTGGAGTTACCAATGTCATTTTACTTCTTTAACATTAACATTTATATATTATGTACTGAGTAATGAGATCTACATAAACAAGAGACAAAAGAACACAAGATATTTATCCTGGGAAAACCCCAAATGGGGGAAAAAACCCAGCAACCTTTCTTAGATAGATTTTGTTCATAAATCGAGTCCAATCATGAACCAACAGATAAACCCTGGCATAAAGCCTAGCTCAAAGTAAAACCACAAATACCACCCCAGCTTCAATAGCAGCACAATACCAAGGTAGCACACCTCTACCAAGAGTAGCACATAAGAGAGATATACCAAAAAATATTGAACAAGAAGAATCTCTACCACTACATCTATTGCATCACCCTTCTCATACTTGCACATTGCTTCTATGTAGATGAGTGTGTGTGTGTGTGTGTGTGTGTGTGTGTGTAACAAACAAGCCAAGGAACCTCATATTTATAGTCTTCTTTTCCTCTTAATTGGGACAACTTCTCTTATGGAAAGGTGTTTCTTCATTGTTCTTTATTCTTCTAGGTTGACTTCTCTTCTAGAAAGGTGTTTCTTCATTGTTCTTTATTCTTCTGGGATGAATTCTATTCTAGGGTATTTCCACATATGTTCAATGGTTCTCTTGCTTCTGGAATCTTCTTCTCATCTAAGAAAGGTCAGCTAGGAGTGAAAGTTCCTCCTGTAGCTACCAAAACATCAACAACCTTTTGGTGTTCTTTCTCCTTGTATCCAATGCCTATTAAGATTTTGTAAAATTCTAATATGTACTACTATACACTTAGCTTTTTCTACTTTAAACTATCCAAATGTTTTACCAAGGTTTGTTGATAATGCATTGAATTTTTTTTTACATAAATTACTCATCATCATACTATCGGTTCAAATATTTTCATCACCCCTGTAAACCCACTCTTGTTTCACACACGCCCACCATAAGGCATTGTCGTCCTTCAATCTATTGATGATAGATTTCATTATTTGAGAGTCCTTAATTCTCTGTTATTCAAAGTGATGCTTTGTTTTTCTTATTCTATCACCTCAACCTTCAAGATACCATCATAACTCATGACTTCCACTCCTACAATATTCCCCTTGTTCTTCAATATTTTCATTAACTACACCACTAGACCATTCTCTTGATCAATATGTTCCTCCTCTTATGGTTCCAAATATGGAGCTTCTCTTGTGTCCCCACTTTGTCTCATCTCTGATTCCCTATTTTCCTTCTMRAATMTTGCAATTMTCTRCTCTTGACTACCTATCCACCTCTACAAACCATCCCTATAGTCATAGTCCACCTCACATGAAAACTKCTATGTGAATCCACCTCATGATTCTACCTAATATCTCTCCTACTTTGATATCCAATGACAAAATAAAAGATTTAAGGGTCCAATATGAGCTCGTGGTGATTTCTTCGTACATAACCTCTTCCCATGATATAGAATGTAGCATATCCAATCCCAAAAATACCTACTAAGAACAGAGAAATGAGTTAATTGAGAGACACACAATGACAAGTTCAATCA
>ML803270.1:121339-140786 GCA_009831015.1 Picea engelmannii
AATTATCCCTAATGGGGATTAAATAAATGATTAGTAAAGAGCAGGATTTTATTATGATAATGATTAATTAATTTAATAGGCCTATAAGAGCTAGAAAAGTGTCAACCTCTAGTTGGGTGAGTCCTTGTATGTTATGATGATATTTCATGTTAGAGAAAACCCACATGTCAACACGAGACTGGACGTGAAATAAGTGTGGGATCATCGTGAACAAACCTAAACCGTTAGACTCAAGGGTGGACACCTCTCCACCCTAGATTTTGGATGGGAAAATTCCTCCAGAATTCGGAACTTCGGGAGGTTTTGGGGTTGTTTGAAACTGATAGAGGGTCAAAGGCTCGAAGCCGTGAAAGCTCGGTAGGGACTTTCCCTATAACCCCTCCTCTGATGACCACATCATCAATAGAAGATGACGACTTCGGTCGTGTCAGATCTATGTTGACTGGTACGAATGAATTGGAGCCATGTGGTGATGGGGTGGCCTTTAACCAATAATTCCCCGAAAAATTTCGAAAAGCCTTAACCTTCAACCCAAAATTCGACTTTGGACAAATTTATATTCGTTGGAAAACTATCATCGAGTATAAGGTGATGGTTCCCTTGTGTCAAGAAATTCAAGAGAGTATTAATAAAGAAAAAATTGTATGCTCCATCCCTTAAAAGGATACTTAGAGGGTTGGGTGTGTGACAGATTAGTATCAGAGCAGGCAACAACACTTGACCTGCTTGGGCTCATGACCGAGTTGAATAAAATTTTATTAGAGAAATTTTAATGGGTAACACCCTATCTTACCCCATCCCTGAGAGATTATTTAAATTATATTACTGAAGAAAAGAATGAAACTTTATGTTGTTGTTACATGTTTTAGAAATATGAACTATGTGTTGCTAATGTTGCCAAATAATAAAGTCGATTTCACCTTACAAATTGCATGTGTTGTTCATAAATTAGTAGACAATTAACTAATATAAAATGTTGTTATCAACACTTAAACAATCAGTGGACAGCAAGGAAAACTACAACGTGAATTCTCCCACAATAGAGAAGAAGAATCCGATGAGAGGAGGGTGGTGGAGACCCCTCTGGATTTGGATAAAACTGTAAGAAGCCTCATGGGAGAATTACAAAGTTGTAAGGAAGACAATGAAAGGCTGATAAAAGAAGAGGAAAAACAAATTGAAATTAATGCAATTCTACTGCAAATCCTATCATACATACAGAGGCAGTTGCAACATAGACCAATGGCCAGTAATGTGGACAAGCATCATACTAAGAAAACCCAAAGTCCACCTGAGATATGAAAACATGGTCTTGAAAGTAACAACACAAGAATAAGCACCTCAAAGAAGGCCTAACATGGAGCCAAGAGGCATGTTAACATCAAGGATTCAACTGAAGAATCCTCTAGTGAGGGAACTAACAACTCCAAGGAATTTTCTATCAATGAGACTAGTTTACATTCTCATAGGATAAGAAAGAGGAGGAAACTTTCCAAGAGCCATGACCCTGAAGAGTTTAATAAATCCAAACCACCCACATTTTATGGATAAATTATAAAGGGGGAAGAAGAAAAAGTTTGGCTACTTGGATTGAAGAATTACTTCAGAGTCCATGACTACTATGTAAACTTAAACGCCCAAATAGCCATTTTCAACCTGAATGGAAAGGCATCCATTTGGTGGGAGGACCTTAGAAATGTGAGAGGAATCCATGAGAAGGATTTTTCATGGAAACAAATTGAGAAACACTTTAAGAGGAAGTAACTATCTGAAATATACTATGATGATAAGACCATGGAGTTCTATGAACTCAAGCTAGGTTAGCTCACAATAGATGAATATATCAACAAATTTCTTGAGTTGATGAGGTATGTGCCCTACATAAAGGATGGAAAGGTAAAGATGAAACAATTTATTAGTGGGTTGCCTCAATCCTTCAGGGACATAATTGAGTTTGATGAACCTAATACTTTAGAAGACATTATTTGAAAGGCAAGGTACTGCTATGAGAAATTCAAAAACAAGGTAGAACCTCATAAGGATTGGAAGAAGAAAAGTAAATTGGGATTCAAGAAGATGGGGTTTAAATCCTCAAGATTTAAGAATCATGGGAAAAGCTCTAAGATGATCCTTCCTACTAAAAGTGTGTATCAACGGAATTATCCATCTCAGAGTGGTAATAAACCCTTTGGATCAGCCCTAGGAAAGACTGATAATACAAAAAGAGAACCCTCGAAATGTTGTGGTTGTGGAGAAGAAAGTGTGTCTCCTTGGGGAGCACCAACTTTGTTTGTAAAGAAGAAGGATGGAACACTCAGGTTATGCATAGACTATAGACAACTCAACAAGAAGACCATTAAGAATAAGTATCCCTTGCCAAGAATAGATGACTTGTTTGCCCAATTAAGGGGTGCTACAATTTTCTCCAAGATTGACTTGAGGTCTACATACCATCAAGTCTTAATTAAGGATGAGGACATCTACAAAAAAAACTTTAGGACGAGGTATGGGCACTATGAATTTGTGGTGGTACCATTTGGGATTACCAATGCGCCTGCCACCATTTGTGTTGGTTTTCATTGATGATATCCTAATCTATTCTAAGAATAGGGAAGAGCATGAAGAAAATCTTGTTGGAAACTTGGTCAATACTGAGAGCGGAGTGAATTAGTATTGGTTAATAATTTTAAATTTTAATAATTTTAACGTATTAACAACAATTGATCAACAACAGTAAACTTGAATATAAAATCAATACAACAATACAGTTTACAATGATGATTTGGAGACACCAATCTCCTTGTTAAGGGCTTCAACCCTAGGAAGCACCAACTCCGTTGTTTTAGGGAACCAACCCTACGAAGAACCAACTCCTTTGTTTAGGGCACCAACCCTAGGAAGAAACAACTCCCTTATTTAGGGAACCAACACTAGGAAGCACCAACTTCTTCTATTCAAACTTTAATCAGTAAAGGACATTAGTCCTTCCTTGCTACACCCTTCCACCTCTGTTACATAAATATCTTCTCTTTACTTCCTTGGACTTTTCTCTTCCTTTTGATCTTCAAATGAAACCCGCGGAGAAATCTTATTTCCTTCATATATTTTCATTTATATAGACTTCTAAAGGGTGTGATTTGAACCAATGTGTCTTTTGATAATGAAACATTGCACCCCTTCATTTAATTAACACAGATGATATTTTTTATTAATTGATTTTTGTACACCAAATTAGATAGTGATTTTCGTATGACGATTCTGGAGTGATGGAAACAAATTTAAAACTCTACGGCATGGGTTTTGTGCAAAACATCCCCAATTATCAAAAGTTAAGCGGATTCCCTAGAAAATGTGACAGGTGGAAGGTACATATGGTTATTTGAAGCAAACTTGCCCATATTTTCCTTTTGTCGTCGGATGCCAGATCGACTTTAGTACATTTTGATTTTTCGTGAATGTCTAAATCAACCCTCATATAAATCCTTTGTTGGTAACTATTTAAACTCAACTTGTAAACATTTTACTTGATGGTGGATACTAAAATTGGTTCCCTCTCAGATGTTAGTCACTAAAGATTTGACTTGGTCTCACCCTTTTTTTGTATTTGATTCCTCATTCGACTGACACACATATTTTTGGTCGAATCAATGAGGAGAAATTTTGACTTGAAAGATTCGACTTTGGTTGTCTCGACTTGCTTTGGCCGACTTGTATTTCCCGACTCAATTTTCTTTCGACGTCGACCTTCGGGGTAATTTATTTTACTTCTACTCGGACCAACTCGAATTAGAGAAAAACTGACTTGAGTAATTCGATTTTAGATCAACCATACTTGCATCGGTTTCTACTTCTTCTACTTAACTGACTTTGACCTCTGACTTCTTCGACCTCTTCGATTTCGACCTTTGATTTCTCTCACTTTGACCTTTGACTTTTTTCAACTTCTTCAACTTCAACCTTTTTCTTTGACTTCTTTGACTTCTTTGACTTTAACTTTTTCAACTTCTTGTTGAGATGTTTATACCAGAATTCTTGATATCTATTGTATTTTATTGAAACACTCAACTTTGATCCTTTCTCCTTTCATTTAGATAGTCAACTTGACCCATTTAATTGTTTCGACTCGACTTAAGGTTTGACCGATCAAGACTTTTCTTGCTGAGACTTTTATACTAGACATTGACTATATTGGTCCTCTTTTCCATCAATTCCAACCCCATAATACTAGGTCCAACATTCTCCCCCCTTTGGCATTGATGGCAACAAAGTAAAACTCTTTATTTTTAATCAGGTTTTTACTGCTTATCCTCCCCCTTTGACAGCAATGATAGAAGAGATCTTTTATTTCTCCCTCTGAGGTGATTTTCCCTCTGTCTATGTGTTTCTTTCTTCTGATGAAACTTTTTTAGTTTTAATGAGGTATGGGAATTACTCCTAATTTCTACCTAATATTTTCAAAGGTGCTTCTTAGTCAAGGTTTTGTAAAGATGTTTGTTATTTGTTCTTTTGTGTCTACTTATTCTAATTTCACCACTTTTTGAGTAACTTGATCCCTTAAGAAATGATATTTGATTGGGATGTGTTTGGTTTTACAATGAATTACATGATTTTTAGAGATGTTTATGGCACTAGTGTTATCACAGTTAATAGTAATGAGATGAGCATATCTTACTTTAAAATATTCTAATGTTTGCTTCATCCAGAGAACTTGTCTGCAGCAAGATGTAGCAACAATGTATTATTCCTCTGTTGTAGATAGTGATGTGGATGTTTATTTCTTACTTAGCCATGCTACTGAGAATTCTCCTCAAAAAAATTCTCCTCCACTGGTGTTTTTCCTATCATCTATACTACCAACCCAATCTGCATCAGTGTATGCAGTTAGAGTGAAGTATTTATCTTTTAGATACCATAATCCAGGTTCTAAGGTGCCTTTAAGATATTTGAATATCCTCTTCACTTCTTTTAAGTGAGTTTATTTAGGTGTAGATTGAAATCTCCCCACAAGTCCTACATCCTGCATGATGTCAGGTCTTGTTGCTATTGAATAGAGAAGACTTCCAACCATTGATTTGTACATAGTTTGGTCCACTTTTGGTGAGTCGTCTTCTAGGCTTATTTTACATCCAGTGACCATGGGAGTACTGATAGGTTTATTGTCTTCCATTTGGAATTTCTTTATCATTTCCTTGATATATTTGGCTTGGGAAATGAATATTCATTTTTTTTTTTTGAGTTACTTGTAAACCGAGAAAGAAGGATAGTTCTCCCAGCATCAACATTTCAAATTATTATATCATTTTGGTTGCAAACTTTATGCTTAGTATAGTAAGATTATGTAATACCTTTATCTTGGCATGATTTACAGGAAAGCGTGTGCTTGTCATTAATGGAAAGAACAACAAGAGCAATGCCAAACAAGAACAACAAAGATGAGACCTGCAGGAGAAGGTTCAGAGGCTGAAACCTTTGAAAAATTGGAAAACCTTCTAATTTGGAAAAAAGTGTAAGCTCAAGAGGAGGAGCATCAGTAGTTGTTGGATCAATTTTGAAGTGGAAGGACAAGATAAGCTAGCAAAGTTGCATCGCAGAAAGATCAAGTCATCGGTCCAAGATCCTGATCGAGCGAATAGTATTCACTTCGGATATAAAGATGCAAGGAGGTTACACTCAGGAAAGTTTGAGATTTGAAATTCCCAGAATTTGAATTTCCATCAATCGTCAGATCTAGAGATCAAAAAATGACCATTAGATCAGGGAGATCTACATTAGCAGATTACATCAGCAAATCTCATCCTTAAGAACATGTGGCAGACAACGTCAATACACCACGTAAGCAAGGACACGTGGAAAACCATGTCATCAAGGAAACATGGCACAATCAGAGAATAACAAGTGTCAAGTTGATTCGGCATTTTAGGTACGTGCAAATCACAAATCCGAGTGACACGTAGCAGCTTCTTGGCTTGTGACATTCATTAAGTGATGCAAGAGTTATGTCACTCTGGGAGTTTTTCTTCGGGAGTTTTACCACTAGTACTCGCCCAAAGACCTGAAGTCCCAAATGCCGAAAACCCAAAGTAGATACGAGTCATCTGATCTAAAGATCACTTCGGGTGTATTCTCGATCGTTGATTGTGTAGTAGGATACGTGTCAACGGATCGTGAACTCTGGGCGAAAATTTTCCAGGAAAATGCGAAGGAGAAATGTTTGATATTGTCGAAGGCTGAATTCCTAGAGTGGAGGATAGTCATTGGATTAAAAGAGGACACACACCGTTGGATCGTGGACTCCAGGTGAAATGCTCTGAGAGCAAGCGGAATTTGAGAATCAAAACTCCTGAAGCTCGAAAGGAAAAATCGATCTCGTCTGTTGGTTTGGAAGGACATGTGTCACTTGATCATTGAGGCTGAGGATCACATGTGGACAAAGGAAATAAGGCAGATCCTTTGATTGAAGAGGACAGATGTCATCAGATCTTCCATTCTGGAAGATATCGAGTTAACAGTAATAGGGTTTGAGATTTGAAAGTCCCAGAGCCCAGATCACGAAGTAAATCTCAATTGTTGATTTAGGAAGGTGATATCTGGTCCACAAAATTGATAGGACAGATCTGAACCGTCCGTTCAGGAGCATCATCAATATCATAAGATCGACAGTCCCGTCACATTGTGGGGATTGAAGATGCGCGAAATATATTTCTGAGATCACACATGAAAGATAGAAAAGGAAGTTCAATAACAATCATTGATCGAGAAGCATCACCAAGGGATTGGAGATCAACGGTCATGCTCCATTGTGGGGGGATAGCATGCTCGGGCCATAATTTTTCATGAGCGGGCCACAATTGAAATCACATTTTTTTAGAAAGGATGGGTGGAGGCTCGTAGTGAATTGTGGGGTGAAAAGAGGGTTTCCCTCAAACTGCCTATAGACGTGCCCACAATCGCATGGTCACATGAATATCATAGCCCATGGTCATATCGTGAAATAGAGGTAGCGCTCACTAGACAGAAATCAGGAAGCGCCTTTTGAATAAGCGTTTGGTCACCATCAGTAGTCACGCGAGGGAAGGGGCTTAGAAGCCAAATAATCCATAATTGACTGGATGTAACTGATAGAGAAGATGAAGAGTTTCGACAGCTAGAGAAGCTAAGGATTCTGAGCATAATGCCTACAGATGATGAACACGCTGAGTATAATCGCCAGAGAAGACGAAGAGTTGTGATGATGATCAAGCAGAGGACTCGATGTGACAAAAAAATGCAGAACAAAGAAGTGAATGTGGGTCCGCGAGTTAGCTATGCAGTTGTAAGGAAGAGATGTAGTGAACTACCTGTAGGGTAGAACAATGACGCAGTGAAGATTATGTAGAGGCATAGTGTATATAAGTGAGATGGCTCACAGAGTATAAAATGTAGGAGAACAGAAAGCACAAGGGAGGCGTGTAGAGAGACACTGAAAGCAGGTAGAGCAGAGTAGTGTAGCAGAATGGTGATGAGATTGGTATGCCATAGATAAATGTTGTATCACTGTGATAAATTCAAGAAAGAAAATATTTGTATTTCAAGGTGGTATGGAGGTGCTAGGGAGGACTGGTGTCCTTAGAGTTTCAAGTGGGTTCTTGAACATAGGGAGTTGTAGCTTCCATCTGGTTTCATCCAGAAAAACCAGGGTGGTAGGGTGGTGCAAGGGAGAACTATTGTTCTATGTTATACAGGTTGGTGCCTTTGTGACTAGAAGTTGGTGCTTCCATCTAGTTGGTGTTGGAACACTTAGGGAGTTGGTGCTTCCTTCTAGTGGGTGATAGAGAAACCAAAGAGTTAATTCTCTTAGCAAGTTGTTTCTTGCAAAATAGAGGTTGTAGCCTCAAGAAGAGTTGGAGCTCATAAGAATGATAATGTACAGAAAATAAAGATTACTTATCATATCAAGAAGAAGAGGTTTTTTCCCTTTATGGGTTTCCTCAGGAAATATCTATATCTATATATTCCATGTGTGTGATTGATGTTGAATATTCTATTTCTTACTTCCCTACCTTATTGTGATCATCATTGAGTGTTATGTAAATATTTTTTAAATGGTCATAATTGTTTAAGCACGGTAACAACTGATTCACCCGCCCTCTCAATTGTCCAACAATTGGTATCAGAGTCGGTTCCTTTTATTTAAAGGTAGATTAGTAAGCTTAAACATGTCAAGCCATGAAGGAACTTCAACCAATAAGGCCCCTCTGTTCAATGGAACAAACTTTTCCTTCTGGAAAGTTAGGATGAGAACCTACATAATGGATTTAGGTAAAGATGTCTAGGATGTGGTAGAGACTGGTT
The DNA here is from genome assembly GCA_009831015.1 of Picea engelmannii. NCBI lineage: Eukaryota > Viridiplantae > Streptophyta > Pinopsida > Pinales > Pinaceae > Picea > Picea engelmannii. The sequence continues at coordinate 129,671 of ML803270.1, forward strand.
ATGTAAAGCCAGTTATACTAGATAATAAGGATGACAAGCTAGAATTCAGCTTCAATTCCAAGGCTATGAATGCTATTATGAGTGGGCTTGCAGAAGCAGAATTTATAAAAGTTATGCACTTAGAAAATGCCAAAGACATGTGGGACAAACTCATTAGTAGTTATGAAGGTAATGAGAAGGTAAAGGATGCCAAGCTTCAAACCTACAGAGTACAGTTTGAACAACTACAGATGAAAGAAGATTAAACTATTGGGAAGTACTTTCTAATAGTTGAAGAACTAGTAAATGCAATGAAAGCTCTTGGTGAAAAAATTGAGAAAGCCTCCTTAGTTCAGAAAATTTTGAGATCTCTGCCAGATAGGTTCAACCCAAAGGTCTCTGCTATAGAAGAACTTAATAATCTAAAAGATTTTTATTTTGATAAAATTCTAGGAACTTTGATTGCATATGAAATGAGGATAGGTAAAGATAAATCCAACACTAGAGAAGCTTCTTTTAAAGCAGATAAGAATGAGGAATCTGAGCCTGATGAAATTGAAGAAAAATTTGTGAGAAGACTAAAGAAAGGAGCAGGAAAGTATCAAGGCAAGTTTCCCTTTAAGTATTTTAACTGTAGGAAGATAGGTCACTTTGTATATAAGTGTCCACACAAGAAGAAGGATCAAAATTCTGAAGGTGAAAATAACTACAAACCCATGAGATTTGGTAAAATGAAAATCTTATGTGTAAACGATGATGACTCTTCAGAAGACACATATAGTGACTCTTCTTGTGAAGATAAGGTTAATGAATTTGTGCTTATGGCCAAAGAGGATTATAATAATAAAAACACAAGAAGTGATGTTAATAATGAAGAAGTTGTGGTTGATATGGAAGGTGAACTAATCAGTGCCTTAGAAGAGATTAACAGACTCAAACTCAATAAGAGAAAACAAAAATAGTTGTTGATGCAGTTTGAAAAGAATGGCGAAAAACCTGTTGAAGACTTTTCCCTGCTAAAGGTGGAGTTAGAAGAGGCAAAGAAGATAGAGGACATTCTGAGATAGCAGTTATCAAAAAATAAGGCAAGATGTGAAGCCTTGGAAGAAGAGGTAGTAAAAACTAGAAAAGAGATGAAGTTTAAAGCATTGTATCTCCAAAATATTCCAAGCATTAAATCCTAAGCAGAACTAAATGACATTCTGAACAAACAAATATCTCCTTTGTTGAAGACTGGTTTAGGCTATGTAAGTGGTTCAAGAAGCAAAGAGATAGAAAGCAAAGAGCCAATAAATATGATCAAGTTCCAAGTTAGCAGACAATCAGACCATGAGAGTACTTTGTCACCAAAAGATAATAAAGACAAGATGATCCATGATAAAAAAAAAAAAAAAAGTCAGAAGATGGAGCAACAATTGCCAAGAAGAAGGCCACCCTTCAGGTACCAAAATTTCTTCTATGGCTATTGCCTTTACTATTCTAATTTTGGTCATAAGATTGCAAATTGTCAAATTAAGTTTAGAGACATGCAACTGAGGAGGTCAAGAAATAAACAATCTTTACAACATAGAACTAAGCAGCCAATGAATAGACAGTGTAGCACCAATCACTTTGACCTACTGAACAATGAGCTCAAATGTTATAAATGTCATAACTTCAGCCACAAATCTACAAACTGCTATCTGAAGAATTACAAAATAGATATGAAGATAAAACCCTTAGTTGAAAATGTCATCACATGGAAAAAGAAAGATAGTGAAAATTGTGGTCTAGTACTTTCATCTCAAAAACAAAAGGACCCCTGGTATATAGACAGTGGATATTCCAAGCACATGATTGGAGACGAGGATAAGTTTATGTCTATAAGTAAAGGCAAAATAGGAAATGTGACCTTTGGAAATGATGAACTAGGTAAAATCAATGGTAAAGGGATGGTGAGTATAAGTAATGGAAAAAGCAAAGCCTAGGATGTCCTACTTGTAGATGGACTAAAACATAATTTGCTCAGTGTAATTCAAATGTGTGACAGAGGATCTGAAGTGGTGTTCACTTTCAAAGATTCTAAGATAAAGTCTGTAAATTTAGGACAAGTGGTGGCTAAAGGAATAAGGACAGATAATAATGTATATGTGTTGAAAGAAGATAGAGAAGAGTGTCATCTAAGAAAACATGATGAGAGTTGGTTATGACATAGGAGACTTGGACATCTAAACTTTGACCACTTAATCAAGCTCAAAAATATTGAGGCAGTAAAAGATCTTCCAAGAATATCAAAGCCACAAGATTCTGTGTGTAAACCATGTCAAGTAGGAAAGCTAACTAGGACACAGTTTAAATACAAGAACTCTACTTCAACAGAGAAACCACTCCAATTAGTTCATATGGATCTATGTGGACCATCAAGATAGGAAGGCACAGGGAAGGAAAACTACTTCATGTTGATCATTGATGATTACTCTAGACTCACTTGGGTTGCTTTCCTCAAATAAAAAGCTGAAGCATTTGAGAAATTTAAAATATTTAAGGCTTTAACTGAGAATCAAACAAGCAACAGATTAAAGGTTGTAAGATCAGACAGAGGAGGAGAATTTATGTCAAGTGATTTCAAGGAGTTATGTGATAAAAATGGGATCAAAAGAGAATACACAATCCCATGAATCCCACAACAAAATGGAGTAGTTGAGAGGCAAAACAGAACAGTTCAACAAATGGCCAGGTCAATGATGAATGAGAAGAACATTGGTCAAATGTACTGGGTAGAAGCAATACACACAACAATCCATATTCTTAATAAAGCTCACCTCAGATGACACAGTGACAAGACACCTTATGAACTATGGCATGGAAGACCTACTACAATCAAACACTTCAAAGTCTTTGGGAGTAAGTGCTACATAAAGAATAATAATGAGAACCTTGGCAAGTATGATGATAGGGCTTATGAAGGCATCTTCTTAGGGTATGCTACAAACAGTAAAGGATACATATGCTATAATAAGAGGTTGCATAAATTAGTTGATTGTATTGACATAAAAGTTGATGAAGGAGTCCCAGTAAGAGAGGTAAACAATACTGAATCAACAACAGAGGATATAGGTGAAGTTGAAGCTGAAGCTGAACGGGTCCAAGAATTAGAACAAGAAGACTCTGAGTCAGATGAAGATGCAAATACTTAGGCAAACTCAAATCAGCATACAACATCAAATTCTTCCTCCAGAATTACTCAAAAGAATCATCTTTCAAGTCAGATAATTGGTGAGAAAGACAAAGGTGTACAAACCAAGAGAAGAATAATCAAAAACACCGAGCAATCACATATAGCCTTCATATCCATGGTGGAACCCAAAAACTTCAATGAAGCTAGTGAATATGTAAATTGGTTAAAATCAATGAACGAGGAACTGGATCAGATTGAGAAAAACAATACTTGGGAGCTTGTTCCTAGACCAGCAGATAAGAATGTTATTGGCTCCAAATGGGTGTTTAAAAATAAAATGAATGAACAAGGACAAATTGTCAAGAATAAATCCAGATTGGTCTATAAAGGGTATGCTCAAATAGAAGGACTGGACTTTGATGAAACATTTGCGCCTGTAGTAAGATTAGAAGCTATTAGAATGTTTCTTGAATATGCTAGTCATAAGAAGTTTAAAGTCTATCAAATGGATGTCAAGTCTTTTTTTCTAAATGGAGATCTAAAAGAAGACGTCTATATGGAACAACCAGAAGGTTTCCAACTGTCACATAATCCTGACTTTGTCTGTAAGCTAAAGAAATCCTTATATGGGTTGAAAAAAGCTCCTCGTGCCTAGTATTACAGACTGGATATGTATCTACAAGACAAAGGGTTCAAGAGAGGAACAATTGACAACAATCTATATATCAAAACAAAGGGTAATGATCTTCTCATTGTGTTCATTTATGTAGATGACATCATCTTCGGTAGTAATAATGCTTCATTGGTACAATGGTTTGCTTCTGCCATGCAGTCTAAATTTGAAATGTCTATGATAGGGGAACTATCATTTTTTCTTGGTCTACAAATTACTCAGAGATCTTAAGGAATATTTCTTTCTCAAGAAAAATATCTAAGGGAAATGTTGAAAAGGTTTCAAATGGAAGATTTTAAACCTATGAGCACACCTATGGTCACTGGATGTAAGTTAAGCAAGGATGATGATTCACCTAATGTTGATCAGAGTTCATATAGGTATATGATAGACAACCTATTGTATATCGCAGCATCCCATCCAGACATAATGCATGTTGTTGGAATGGTAGGAAGGTATCAGGTTGCACCTAAATAGATTCATTTGTTAGCTGTCAAAAGATTATTCAGATACTTGAAAGGAACAATGGACTACGACCTATGGTATCCTAGGAATCAGAATTTTCAACTATCAGTCTATTTAGATGTTGATTGGGCTAACTGCGCGGATGAAAGGAAAAGAACGAGTGGAGGTGCATTGTTCTTAGGAGATTCCCTTGTATCACGATTGAGAAAGAATCAAGGTTCCATTTCCTTATCGACTACAGAATCTGAATACATTGCAACTGCCACTTTTTTGTACCCAAGTATTATGGATGATTCAGACACTTGCAGACTTGGAGGAAAAATATACTTCATCGATCCCAATTCATTGTGATAATACTAGTGCAATTAGTGTGTCCAAGAATCTTGTATTTCACTCCAAGACCAAGCATATACCCATCAATTATCATTTCTTGAAAGAACAGGTGACCAACATTGTTGTTTCTTTGCATTATATTCCTTCCAAAGATCAGATTGTCAATATCTTCACTAAACCGCTTGCAAAATCTTAGTTTGAGTATCTACATGAGAAGTTGGGCGTGAACCCATTATCAACCTAAGAGATTCCATCCTGTCAGGGGGAGCATGTATTCATTGAATATCTGATACCTCTGAAAAATACTGCAACAGCTCAAGGGGAGCATGTTTTACTTGACATTGATGTCAAAGGGGGAGAAAAGGAGTGGTCTGGATGTTATAGTTGGAGAATAGCGTATCCCTTTAGGGTTGCCATCAATGCCAAAGGGGGAGATTGTTTGCATGATTTACAGGAAAGTGTGTGCTTGTCATTGATGGAAATAAAAACAGGAGTGATGGAAAACAAGAACAGCAAAGACGAGACCCGCGAGAGAAGGTTCAGAGGTCGAAACCTTTGAATACTTAGAAAACCTTCTAAGTCGGAAGAAATCGTAAGCTCAAGAGGAGGAGCGACAGTAGTCGTCAGATCAATTTCGAAGTGGAAGGACAGAATAAGCTAGCAAAGCTTCATCGCAAAAATATCGAGTTGTCGATCCAAGATCCTGATCGAGCGAATAGTATTCACTTTGGATATAAAGATGCGAGGAGGTTACACTCAGGAATGTTTGAGATTTGAAATTCCTGGAATGCGAATTTTCATCAGCCGTCAAATCTAGAGATCAGACAATGACCGTTAGATCAGGGAGATCTATGTCAACAGATTACGTCAGCAAATCTCGTCCTCAAGGACATGTGGCAGACAATGTTAGCAGACCACATCAGCAAGGACACATGGTAGACCATGTCAGCAAGGACACGTGGCGCAATCAGACAATAATAAGTGTCAAGTTGATTCGGCATTTCAGGTACATGGAAATCAAAAATATGAGTGACACGTGGCAGTTGCTTGGCTTGTGACACGTCATCAAGTGACGTAAGAGTTACGTCACTCCGAGAGTTTTTCTTCGGGAGTTTTACCACCAATACTCACCCAAAGACCCGAAGCCCTAAATGCCAAAGACCCGAAGTGGATACGAGTCGTCCGATTTGAAGATCACTTTAGGTGTATTCTCGATCATTGATCGTGTAGCAGGATATGTGTCAATGGACCGTGAACTCCAAGTGAAACTTCTCCAGGAAAATGTGAAGGAGAAATGTTTGAGATTGTCGAAGGTTGAAGTCCCAGAGTGAAGGCTAGCCATTGGATTAAAATACGGCACACATCGTTGGATCGTGCACTCTGGGTGAAATGCTTCGGGAGCAAGCGAAGTTTGAGAATCGAAACTCCTGAAGCTCAAAAGGAGAAATCGATCTCATTCATTGGTTTGGCAGGCCACGTGTCACCTGATTGTTGAGGCTAAGGATCGTGCATGTACAAAGTAAAGAAGGCAAAGTCGTCAATTGAAGAGGACAGACATCAACAGATCTTCCATTCCAGAAGATATCCAATCACCAGCAAGAGGGTTTGAGATTTGAAAGTCCCGAAGCCTAGATCATGAAGTAAATCTCAGCCATTGATTTAGGAAGGTGAGATCTAGTCCACAGACTTGATAGGATAGATCTAAACCATCCGTTCAAGAGCACCATCAAGATCATAAGATCGACGGTCTTGTCACATTGCGGGGATTGAAGATGCGTGAACTTTATTTCTGAGATCGCACGAGAAAGACAGGAAAGGAAGGTCAATAACAGTCGTTGATCGAGAAGCATCACCAATGGATTGGAGATCAAGGATCATGCTCCATTGCAGGGCCAGAACATGCTCGAGCCTTAATTTTTCATGAGCGAGATGCAATTGAAACCACGATTTTTTAGAAAGGACACGTGGAGGCTCATAGTGAATTGTGGGGCGAAAAGCAGGTTGCCCTCAAACCGCCTATATGTGTGCCTGCAATCGTGTGGTCACATGAAGCTCATATCCCAAGGTCATATCATGAAAGAGAGCCAACGCTCACCAGACAAAAATCAAGAAGCGCCTTTTGAATAAGTGTTTGGTCATCGTCGGTAGTCACGCGAGGGAAGGGGCTTAGAAGCCAAAGAAGACATAATTGACTGAATGTAACTGACAGATAAGACAAAGAGTTTCGACAGCTAGAGAAGCTAAGGAATATGAGCTTAATGCCTACATATGATTAACACATTGAGTATAACCGCCAGAGAAGACGAAGAGTTGTGATGATGATCAGGCGGAGAACTCGGCGTGACAAAAACATGCAGAATAGAGAAGTGAATGTGGGTCCCCGAGTTAGCTATGCAATTGTGAAGAAGAGATGCAATGAACTACCTGCAGGGTCGAATAGTGATGCAGTGAAGAGAATGCAGAGGCATAGCACATAGAAGTGAGATGGATCACATAGTATAAAATGTAGGAGAACAGAAAGCGCAAGGGAGGCATGCAGAGAGACACTGAAAGCAGGCATAGCAAAGCAGTGTAGCAGAACGATGATGAGACTGGTACAACATAGATAAATGTTGTATCATTGTGATAAATTCAAGAAAGCATCGATTTATATTTCAGGGTGGTAGGGAGGTGCTAGGGAGGATTGGTGTCCTTAGAGTTTCAAGTGGGTGCTTGAACACATGGATTTGTAGCTTCTCTGGTTGCAGCCAAAAAATCTAGGGTGGCAGGGTGGTGTAAGGGAGAACTATTGTTCTCTGTTATACAAGTTGGTGCCTATGTGACTGGAAGTTGGTGCTTCCATCCAATTGGTGTTGGAACACTCAGGGAGTTGGTGCTTCCTTCTAGTGGGTGCTAGAGAAACCAGAGAGTTGGTGCTCTCAACAAGTTGTTGCTTGTAAAACAGAGGTTGTAGCCTCAAGAAGAGTTTGAGCTCATAAGAATGATAATGTAACAACTGTTGATGTTGAATATTCTATTGCTTACTTCTTGTTATCTATGATCCATTATATTGGTTAGGAATCCCTTTACCCGGGTGGAGTTGAGTCCCAGCTCGGGGGTGACCCATTGTTGAGAGTGATGAGCAGTGTGGTCTAAGGTTGGAAGGTTCGTGGAAGGTATGCATGTAGTTGGTGATATTCTTACCAAGATAAATGTCAACTGTGTGATAATTTATTGTTGCATAATTATTTACGTGTTTATTTTTATGGATTTATCCAGTGTATGGTTTTTTTAACTGTGTGTATATTTATGGGTATTGCCTGCATATGCTGCATGTATATGTTTACTGTCATTTTCATATGAACCTGTGTATTTACAGAATGTATTTTCCTGTTTACATTTTATATATATATAGTTCTACAAGTGTTCTATGTGTATATATTTAATTGCATGCAGTTCAAAAAATTTATGTGGCATAGCTCAGTTAGATGTTGGGTATGTTACAACGTTTTCTGGAGTAGCATGGCTCGGCATGGGTGGTCGGGGATGTTACAATATGTTATCAAATATTAAGTTTTCAACACTGAGCCTGGATGGGCCGAACAAGTTGATTTGAAGTGAAATTTCACAGAGGATTAATTTCGAAGTGGCCAAATTTCAGTTTGTAGAACATCCATGGTAAAATGTAACAGCAATTGGGAGGAATTGGGAAAAAGACCCAATTTATGTTGTTAAATTCATGAGAAAGTTGAGAAATTCGGCCAAGTGGTGAGATATTATTGATTTAATATATGTTCTAACAAATTCAGACCTGGAATTGGTCGAATTTGAAGTTACAGTGAAGCCATGACAGATGGAGCGAAATTAGTTAATTAAAATTCTCAATTCGTGACTTGAGTTTGGGAAAAAATCGTTCCAAAAATGTCAAACCGCAACGATTTGTTGTTGTAGAGCTTGAACTGGTGTTATCGGGGTGAAAATGAACAAATTGTATAGTTGCAGAATGTCTATGGTAGAAATTAGGAAAAATTTAAGCAAAAGCCCAAATTTCTGCAGCGGAATTCACAAGGAATTGATGCGCATAAAAATGAATGTGTGTAGGTCGACGCATTAAAAATGCATGATGCACAGTAAAAAGCTTGTGATATGTAAAAATTGGCTCCATGCGGAAAAATATTGGCGTGCTGGTGCGCGCACTAAAATTTGGTGTCGCGTGGAAAAATATTGGCATGTTGGTGTGCGCGCTAAATCTTGGCGTCACGTGAAAAAATGTTGGTGTGCGGGGGCGTGCACTAAATTTTGGTGTCACGCGAAAAAATGTTGGTGTGCAGGAGCATGCACTAAATTTTGGCATCGCGTGGAAAAATGTTGGTGTGCGGGTGCACATGCTAAATTTAGCATTGCGTAATGTGTACACGCATAATAATGGTGTGCGTGGTGTGCGCAGTATTGGCAGAGCGCAGAGGAGTTTGGTTGGTGCACGCACAATATGAGTATATGTTGTCATGTGATAGTTTAGTTAATGGTGTGCGTAGAGTTTTGTTGCACGGTGGGGGCGTACTAAAATTTGGCATGGCACAGTGCGTAGAGTGAAATGTGTGCGGAATACCAGCGCGTGATACAAAAATTGTGCGCAACAAGTATTAGTACCAGAACCAAAACTGTGCGCGGTGGATATTGATGTGTGACACAAAAGTAGTGTGCATCAATTATTGGCGCGACAAAGAAATGATGCACAATAGTTATAGATGCGCGGAGCATGAATTATGTTGTGGTGTTACTGAACATGCTAATATGGGTGTACAGGTGGGAATTTGTGTGCATGAAGTTGTTTGGACGGTGAACAACAACAGGAAATAGAGAATTTTTGTGATGTTTTATACTGTTTGAACGTCATATTTTTACAACACGTTTTTGAGGCCCTTAACAACATTTTTTGGTACTCAAAAACCATGAGAACAATGTATACTAGGTTTCACCCTATCTCTGCATCTCAAATAAAAGATCTCGGATAGATCTTTCTAATGGTGTAATCCATTCGTCAAACAGAGCTTTTATGATAAAGTTACAACACAAACAATGGAGGGTAAATTTCAAGACCCGTCTAACTTCGAAGAGCCATAACTTTCAGCTCTGGAATCAGATTGAGGCGTAGGAGTAGTCAATGCAAATATATTGAACCATAGAAGACATTCCTAGAGTTGAATTAAATTTCTAGGCATGTTAAAAATGTTTAAATGGCAAAGAAGGTACCTGTAGCATTCCAGAACAAAAACACGAATTGGCCTAGAACTTTAGCAGGTTGTAACTAGCAGCCCGGAATCCAGAAAAAGGTGAAACTTGGAAAGAGTGTCCATAGTATGTATATGAAGAAACCCAATTGAGATCCTACAAAAAATCCAATGGAGTAGGTGCAAAAATGCATAATTACAATGCATAGTTGTGCCAAGTTGAAGGGTGAACAGAAAAATTAATGGGAAATTTTCAAATAACCATAACTTTCTGCTCAAGACTCAGAATTGAGCATGGGAGCAGGCGTTGGAAAGGTATCGGATAGTAGAATATATTAATTCACCCAGAAAATTGATCTGGTAATTCAATTTTCTTGGAAATCAGAAGAAATAATTCTGATATATTATTGAACCAGAATGGTTCATATTTTTCATGAAATGATTGAGTCAGTTAACCTGACAAAGTTTCATTGGATGCACATTTTGCAGAGTTAACAACTAGATCAGATCAGGATCAGCATGGAGTCTCGAGGAATGTAATATGAACAGGGTACTTAAATCTAAAATGAGATCAAAGGGATGGATGTCTATTTGGTCATTGAAGGAACAAACTTCAATGGACATGGAGAAGGAAGGGATGAAAACATGAATATGGTTGAGATCATTAAAAATTTGCAGAGGGATGTCCAAATCCATAAAGATGATAATGAAAGGCTTATGATATCCAGGGACCAACAAGAGGAATTCAACATGAAGTTAATGTAGATCTTGAACATAATAGAAAAGTAATTGGATAAGAAGAGTGGTTCAAGCAAATCAGGAAGTCACATGTATCCTGATGAGAAAAGGATATCCAGAAGTGTTAGCAGACATCATCGTCACTCCTCGAAGCATTCCAATAATAGGGAACACAGTAGCTCAGATCCATCCCCTGTCAGGAAGCATAAGAGGTCTGGGGTGGATGAGCTACGAGGAGAAATGAATAAAATCAAACCTCCTACATTTGATGGTGACCACAATAAGGATGAAGATGCAGAGACATGGTTTCTAGGCATGAGAAAGTGTTTTCAATTGCATAATTATTCATCTCATGCAGAAGGTAGAATTGTCATCAATCAAATCAATGGAAAGGCATCCATGTGGTGGGATCATCATATGCGGGTGCAACACATTAAAGAGAAAAGTGTTACTTGGAGGGAATTCAAGAAGTATTTTGAGAAGAAATACTTGACTAAGAGATACTATGACAAGAAAATGAAAGAGTTCTTTGAACTCAAGCTTGGGAGTATGACCATAGAT
>ML803270.1:164417-178979 GCA_009831015.1 Picea engelmannii
ACAAGCATATGGTGGAAATAGAAAAGGTTAGCACATTAGATAGCATAATCCATCAATATACATAACAAATACACCCATGGATAATAATTCATATATTTGCAAGACATTAATTGGACGGGAAAAGAGTATTTCTATTAATAAATTATCATCGGAAGTGAAAATATTACAGACTTCTATGTCGGCATGGTTCAGAACCAAGAAACCAAGTTCCTTCCAGCTGGGCCTCCACCACATCAATCCTCCACCAGTGGCAAGCTCATAGAAAGGAGACAATGAGGTTCTCCAACAATAAGGGAAGAGCTTGGGGGATGAACACTATGATCGGACCTAAAGGACAAAGGGATGCAGACTCAATGTGAAGTAAATAATTCCTCCAAAGTAACTTTTCTCTCAAAGTTGAATTCTCTCTCTCTTTCCATAGCTCGGAATTGGATTCTTTATAACCTTCAAAATGGAACTGAAGGGCAGAGTCGGAACATTTCCAGTATATGGAAGCCCAAGAATCAAAGATCTCTTGTAGTGACATGGAAACCTGACATTTAATTTCATTTTCTGGCACAAATCTCGATGTACGCGGGTTGTAGTGGAGAAGCATGTGTATACACTTGTTGTATAGGGTGAAAGATGCATACAAGTGGAAAAAATTGTATTTTTGTCTCTAGATTCTTTCAACAAGGAAGATAAGTCTACATAGGGAAATGGAATAAGGCCCTATGTGCAAGATTTCATAAGGTGAGCCAAATCTTGCTATATTAGATGCTCCCTAATGTGTAAGGTCATAGGAGTATCTGTGATGGTTGAAATACATTATAGATAACCCAGAAGTGGAGTGGTAGGGGACCAGCTGGACAAACTCATTGCTCATTACATTCTACATTGACTTTGCATACATGGCTGCCAAAAATAAACTGCAGATCCATGTGAAAATATACCAAACAAGTGTCTGTGGCCATGAATAGGAAAATACAAATGTGGTTACATGCCAATAGTTGTCATAGTCACAAACAAGGCCCAGTAGAACCAGTCTCAAAAGCCAATCTGAAGATATATGTATACCATGGAGTACAATCTGATCTCCCGTGATCACTGAAGTCATATAGGTATTGGTCCAATGAAAAGGAAGTAACAACTCAGGAAAGTTGCGGCCACATAGTGATGTCTTCAAGTCTTCTACACAGTCCACCAAAGGTGCAAGTCTACATCATGTGAATAAAGGTGTTGAGGTCGAACACAATGAGACATTGTTTGATTACCGATCATTGATGTATACCTTTAACAAACGCGAAACAACCTACCATAAATGAAAGTAGGTATCAAGGCATCGAGTACATTCTTACAAGTGTGAATAAAGGAGTCGGTGTTGAACACCTGAAGAATCCATCGATCAGGAGACATTGATGTATTCCCAAATGTCGATGGCAAGAGAGCCTGCCACTGATGACTACAAGCCTCAAGGTACTCATAAAAATCTAGGTCCCATTTCCAAAATAAATGGGTTGAAGTCGATGGAAAGAGACCCACTGAAAGGAGAGAATTAAGGCATCTCTCATCAGTCAGCACGAGGGAAAAAGAAAGAGCTTCATGATTTGGTGGAAATCGGACGAAGAACATGTTCACGAACCAACAACCATGTGTGTTTTTCGCATGCGCTAAGTGCAAGCAGTACACGAAAATGACCCTATGAATAACAGCCAATGATGAAAATTGTTGACAAAGGCAAGGAAACCACCAATAAGGCTAATGGAATCCAAGACACTACACGAATCCCAATGTGTGAATAGAAGTATTGCCATTGAAAACAAGGGAAACCACCCAGTCAACGACCAATGATGAAATGTTGACTATTGGGTTCAAGGTTACCTACCAATGATGAAAATAGGGCAAGGGTGCATGATAGGACTACAGTATCATGTGATTTAGAGACAAACTGAGGGTATGGTCGACATACAAAGTCAAGAGTTTTGAGGAGTGGATAACACAGGTTGATAGACTTCCTTTTAACAAGAGCATGAGACATATGGAGGACTCTGGTAGCATAGACCCAATGATGACACCATGAGATGCAGGAGGCATCAATGAAATTATCGATAGGGACTGGAAGAGTAACCAGTCGGTAGAGAAGACTCTGTAATGAGCTCAGCTTCCTAAGGCCATGCTAATCCCAAAATTATGATGATGAATGGACACACATAATTTTGTGCTCTATTCAAAGGTGACACGACTACTACCAACATAAGATAATACTCCCTTTCTGCCCGTCTTTTTTTGTTTTTTCATAGACAAATGAATGTTATGATACAAAGGAAGAAATGAGTGTCACAAGTAAGCAAACTAGTTCCAGCAATGGAACATACCTATGCTCAATGCAGGGAAGTGCATGTGGGAGATGGACACTCAGGGGAATGTTCCCTCCTAGGTATAGGGTGTCAAATTGCAAAGGATATAAACAAGGCTCTGCTTGGTTGAGGATGCAAAACTGCTAAGGCAAACAATTTATAACGCAAAGTGAGAACCGGCTATAGGCTCAATACTGTAAGCAAGGGCATGAAATGAAATCACAACTTAACGCCAAAAAATGTCCTTTTTTATGTCTTTTAGTCTACTTGGTGTGAAAAAGGGATAAACTTGTGCCAAATAGACATCTTTTCGAAACCAATTCACGAGTGTGAAAAAGACAAGTTCACTCAGCGATCTTTTCACTTTTTTATAACGAGTCGGAAAAGAGCTTAACTAAGACTCATGACCTTTCAATTCCAATTTAACGAGTGTGAAAGGGACAAATAACTCGTCAATCTTTTCACTTTTTAAAGACAAGTTGGAAAAGAGCTTAAATTAAACTCGTTTGGGAGTCCACGGGGTATAAGACTGCATGTTTATGAATGAGAAATGAGGCTCAGCATAAAGTCTAGCACGATCTGTGAGGGACTCTCAGTTCTATGAAAAAATCTCTACATGGACACCAAATGCAATAGGGTATCTAACTAGGGCACCCATGTTCGGTAAGTCTCTACCACTTGATAATGACACAAATTTATAGTAGATGAAAGGTTCTACGTCGCAACAAATGGGTTTGTACCTAGGGCATAAAGAATGACAGTTATATGATAATGCAAAAATGCATAACGGAGTGGATACCTATCCTATATGCTAGGTAATGACAATACCTGCCCGTGGTGATGAACGGCCAACATAACGCTGAAATATGCAAGAATCCCAGTTTAAAACTGCAAAAACCAACTCGATCCACCTTTGTATTAGTCCATTAGGTGAAAACATGGTTTAAAACTATAGAAAGTGGGTAAAAATAAATTATAAATAGCAACAAAATCAAAAATTACTATACCATTTTGATTTTTTACCCAACTAGTGCAAATTGGACCAAAATACCTCCGATATTCAAACGACGATTGCGAGAGTATCAAGCAATGAAATTACATGTCTGGATCAGGTAATTCTTGTTATCTCCCTCTTCAATTTCAGTGGATTAAAATTTTGAATTAGGCTCTAAATTTTTAGTTATTGAGGGCGCAAAGTAAAGATTTCGATGTACGTGGGTTGGCTTTAATCAGGTTGTGTATATGACGAGGTATACACACATGTAACAACTACAAGGTGTGTATATCAAGACCTACACATGATTGTGTGTAAAGTAGACCATGTACAGGCATGCAAACAATCATTTTGAAGGGTTCTAACTCAAATTTTTATTTATCTTTGACAGGATGGTTCTTGAATGTAGAGAGAGAGAGAGAGAGAGAGAGAGAGAGAGAGAGAGAGAGCACGAGGAGGTCGATGATGTTGTAGATCGATATTTGAGGGTCCAAATGGCCTTAAAGTGATGTGGCTTATATAAGTTTTGGGTGCTCAAAGGAATGAGGGCCTAGGTGAGGTTGCTCGAGATGCTTATGGGTTACTGGGACCCTGATAGTGAGAGTTTCAATCTCGATGGGAAACCATTGAGAATTGAAGTAGAGGACATCTAATTTTTGACTGGTCTATCACGTCGGGGAGAGGTTGTAAACCTCAAATCATGAGGAGCAGGGGGTGGGATGAAGATAGAGGAATATATCAACGCCCATTGTGTAGCAGGGACTCCTAAGGTAGGGAGTCAAGTCCCTATCAGAGAAATAAACAATCTCAGTTTGAAGATTGTTGTCCTAGTATTGATTAGGATCACTGGTTCAGCCTCGTTGCACCAGGCATCAAGGCCACTCATGTTCTATGCAGTGTAGTGTACAAGACCCATGGTGTATGACTAGTGTATGACTGGTGTACCTCACCACTGGAAAATATGAAGAGTCAATTGACAGAGTGCAAATAGGGGAGTAAGAGAAACTTTGGGTTTGCCTCTATCTTATGCAGTTTCTTTTTCGAGTGGGTTCCAGGTCTGGGACCTAGAATCGAGATTCTTCCTAGAGGACCTCGTGATCTAGCCATGGAACGATGGACTAAGGTGATGAGGCGACAGGGGGGAGGTAGGGTGTCGACACCCTACAACGAGGATTTATTCCACTGGTGGTGGCGATAAGTCATCGCTCTGGATGACTATCCCTATGAGGGGATCAACTTCAAAGGAGATCCATACATGCCACTCCCACCAGTGGCCTCCTACGGTGACATTGGTATGTCAAATGTTTTTACATATTTTATTTTTTTGTATTTTTGTATAATAGAACAAAAATATTTTTGAATGGTGTTTAAGTATTGACTAGACATTTGTGTAATGCAGACGTGGATCTATGACAGCTAGAAGGTTTCCCTCGACATTGATGGATGAACCGAGGAGATGAGGCGGCGGGAGGAGAGGTCGAGAGGGTCCTACAAAATGTGCAGAGAAACCTGTCGCGTTTGAATCACATGATACCCATGGTTCAGGTAGAGGATCTTCCTAAATCCATGCAACGACAAGTGGTTGGTGTACCCAGGACATGGGTACGAATCTTTCGGCATCTCACAAATGTCGTGGTTTTCTACCATGACACATCTGAAACCACAGGCGTAGATGTCGTGGGATATTGTAATACTGGTTGTATATGTGTATTAAGGGTATTAGCCCCAATTTTGTACTATAAACACTATATTTTTTGAAATATATAAAAAGGATCTTTGACTTTACTTATATTTTACAATGTGTACATTGATCATATGGTTTTCTTTGCTTTTAAATATGTGACAAATGCCAATCTAAAAAAAAAATAGCATAAGCATCGGATACATGATTAGAACTCCTAGGAATATGATAATATGTAATAAAATCAAATTGTCGTTCTAAAAGAAGTAAAACAGACTTATCGTACTAGACCTTGACACATTTTTTTTTCACCTCGATAGTCGTAGAGGCGTCTTGACACTGCTCATTGATATTCTCTAGGTACACAAGGCATCGCTCGAGATCGAAAGTCTCAGATAGGAGTGTGACTGCCAACTTAAGAGAAGGGATTTTTCATTGAATAGGTAAAATTGACTCCACACTATGTACTAACTGGAAAGGGGAAAACTGGTGGTAGTCTTGACCAAGGTTCGGTATGCCCAGAGTGCGGGATGTAGCATGATGTGCCAGTTGGACTTGCTCTGACTGACAATTTTCTATAAAATGTTCTTGAGAGACTTATTGACGGCCTCTACTTGTCCATTTTCCTGGGGGTTAATAAGAAGAAGAATGACCATGTCTAAACCCCAGCTTAGCTGCTAATTCTTCCATCATCTCATTCTGAAAGTGACTTCCATGATCAGTGACAATCTCACTCAGGATACTGAATCGGGTGATTATTTGATTGAATAAGAAAAAGGTTTCAGTCTTCCCATCAGATTTAATAGTAGGCATGGCCTCGGCCCACTTAGTAAAGTAGTCGACGGCCACAATAATGTGTTGATTCCCCCTAGTGGAAGTTGGGTTGCAATCGATGAAATCTAAACCCCACTTGGTGAAGGGACCGACAGTAATGACTGGGTGAAGAGGGGTTGGATGCGAGCGCATTTTACGAGTGAACACCTGGAAGGGGTGACACTTCTTAACTGCTTCAATACAATATTTAAATATAGTAGGCCAGAAATAATCGGCTCGCAAAATTTTATGGGTTGTCGCAATCCCGGATAGATGACCACTACAAGCCCCACTGTGGCAATCGTTCAGGACAGACTCAGCTTCTCCATGAGTTAAAAAACGACACAAAATATCGTTTATTCCTCGACGATACAAAGTGTCACCGACGATACTATATTTCTTAGCTTGGTATCTTATACGTCGTTTATCATCTCATGAGAGATGTTGAGGGAACTTCAAGGTCTAAAGATAAAGAACAATGTCTCCATACCAAGGGTCAGACGATGAGACAAGAAAAGTTTGTTCATCCACAAACAAATCAACATGGATAACGTCCTCATATAATCGTGGGAAATTGGATATTAACTCCGCGAACACTAGGGATTTCCGGGATTTCGCAGATGCGAAATCGAGATCAAACTCCTATAAAATGACAATCCATTTATTTTATTTTTCCCCTATGATACGTCTAGTAAGGACATACTGAAACGGATTGACATCATGAATCACCGTAGTCTTTCAAAGTAATATATAGTGATGCAAATGCTGGACTTCGTGAATGGCAACCAAAGCTAGCTTTTCAAAGTGAGTATAATTAAGTTTAGGAATGACTAATGTCTGACTAAGGTGGTAGATGATTTGCTCGTGAATCTCATCATCTTCCTGAACTAGAACCATACCAATAGTATCTTCAGACACGACGATATAAAGAAAGTAGTCTCTATTGTAGTTAGGAGGCTTCAGTAGAGGCGTTGATACTAAGGCCTTCTTCAAAGCATATAAGGAATCCTTGGCTCACTCATCCCAGATAAAAGGGGTGTCCTTCTTCAAGAGACACATGAAACCCTTAGTGATATTAGCATAATTCACCATAAATCGACGAAGAAAGTTAGATTTCCCCTGTAAACCATAAAGTTGTCTAATCATGCGCGGGGGAGGCAACCGAAGTATTGCCTCAAACTTAAGTGCATCTACCATGATACAAGCCTCATAAACTAGAAAGCCCAAAAGACGATCAGACTTAACACAAAAGATGCACTTGTGAGGGTTCAACCGGATTCTATAATAATGGCATCTTTCAAAACCAAGTCGAAGGTGATTAGCGTGATCCGCTCTCTTATGAGAGTGAGCAGCAAGATCATCAAGGTAAGCTTAAACTATGTGCTTAAGATCGTGAAAAGAGAAATTCATGGCACGTTGAAAAGTTGCTATGGTGTTTTTAAGGCAGAAAGGCATTTTTCGGTATGCAAAAGTACCCCAAGGACAAACAAATGTCATCTTGTGTTGATCCTCAGGTTTGATTTGAATTTGATTATATCCTAAAAATCCGTCCATAAAAGAAAATACTTCGCTTCCCGCACACTCGCCGAGAATATGATCGATGAAAGGTGTGGGAAAGTTATCTTTAGGATAGGCCTTGTTCAGGTCACGAAAATCCATACATACATGGATGGTTCCTTGCTTCTTATCCACAGGAATGGGGTTGGATACCCATTCACTCAGAGGAACTGGGTAGATGAAGCCAACATTCAGTAGCTTCTCCACCTCTGCTTTAACAACAGGGGCCTTTCGAGGGTTAACAGCTCTAAGACGTTGTCGGATAGGCTTAGCATACAAATAAGTCCTAATATCATGTTTGAAAATACGAGGGTCGATCCCTGGCATCTCTTCATAGGAGCAAGAAAATATGTCTCAGAATTCCTTGAAGAGTTCGGTGTAGATCAGGATTTCTTCTGGAAAAAAATATGCACCGATATTTATGTTTTCAACCTTACCAGGGGTACGAGAGATGTCGATCATGATAGTAGGATAAATTCTCGCCATAATTCCTTCGGCATAAATTTCATGCGTATCAAGCGGAACTACAGCGTGACCGACTTTCTCACTCAAAGTAGATCGAAAGTCATCTTGTTCGATCCTTTCAAGCTTCGGGAGAAAATAAAAGCAGTGATGCATATCATCCCAAGGCTTGTTGGAACCAATCATTGCTTCAATGATGGTTTTATCTGAAGGCAAAGTCCCATCAAGGCAATCATGTGAACAAGACAACGAAGTGGCCCACATGGGTCTAATAATGGGATCCTCCTCGTCTGTTGATGAGGGAATAGGATCAAGATCAGTGAAAGAGGAGAGAACAACTTGATATGCAATCTTTGATGCCAATAGTGGCATGGCCATTCTAGCATGCAACTGACCTTCACAAGACGAATTCAGTGAACGTAACATCCACAAATCACTAAAATAGGAAGTGCAGAAAGGAATGGACCTCCCTGTCAAGATGGGTCTACTGGACATGGCTTAAATGTGGTGAATCGGTGCTTCGAAGTCGAAAGTAACCATAAGGGAAGAATACATTCCGACACTGATATTCTCAGTTGTCGGCAGAGAATTGTCAATCACAAGGATCGACAGTCCAATAGATGCATTAGGACTAGAGTAAGCAAAGGATAACTGGTCAATCGTCACGATCTTCCCTTCATGAGGAAAACAAAGCGTACAGAAGACGAAAGCAGTCAACATGTTTGATGACTTGGAAAGAGTCAGAGAACCGAGAGCCTTCCAACAGACCAAGGACATCACACATGTAGCAGTGCCTTTATCAAAAATCGTACATTTGATGGTATACTTTGAGTACTCCACGTGGATTTGGAAAGCAACATGATAAGGCAAGTGAGGCTTAACATCTGTGACGTCAAACTTGATAACTTTTGAGCCACTAGGTTCTAAAGCTCCTAAAGCATAGAGTAGGGAATTCCTTTATGAAGGACATGTCTGGAGTACCTCAAAATTCGACATCGCACAAGGGGTTTGACCCAGGTCCTCAACAATAGATTACTTATGGGCGACTCTAATATTTGGATTTTGGGTAGAGCGCTTGAAAACTCCTTTTGAAATACGAGGCGGTGGCTCTTGTTTCTTAATTTGTAAAGTTGTCTCCAAAGGAGGAGGAGATTCTAGACCAGAGATAGCTTGTTTAGATATATAGTCTCGAGATCGAGTGGCTACATTAATTTTCGCATCGACCGTATTGATACATAAACACTCACCATCTTGTGACTGCTGGTTTTCACCTCCACCAGCCGCATTTTCGGCATTCGAGGAGCTTGAGGCTAAGTGTTGATTATGTGGGAATGGATTTGTCAGCATGGCGAGCGATTGAGATAATAGCCTCGCAACTTTTGCAAGTTTGGGACACAAATGGGTAAGGTGATCGTCTGTGAAAACCTTACAAGGAAACTTCACCTTATGTCTTTCTTGTTTGCCCTCTCCAGCATTATTAACCGTCTTCTCATTATTATTATTATTGTGCTTGGGTTTATTACCATTTTTCCCACCCTTATGGTTATTACGTCCTTTCTTCTTATTCCCTCCTGATTTTTGGTTACCATTCGGGTTGGCTGACGATTGCATGGAGTGTACACCCACCGACTAAGTGGGGTTGGAAGACATGGATGAGGTTGGTCCTCCAACAAACTGGCTTAGAGAAAATTCTTTTGTTTGGCTTGTCACCGAGTCTGCGGACTTTACATTGGCGGCACCTAAAATGCCATCGGCATGAGGTCTGGGCTTTTGTCTCAGGTCGTAATTTGACCGTGGTGCATCTGGAAGAAGGTGATATAACATACCAGACTGAGCATATATCAAGTCTAACTGCTAGGCTCTAAATATCGCTTCTTCCTCGATGGTAACCCTGGAAGTGGCAATGCCCTTCGAGATAGAAGCGTGTAAAGACTTAAGAAACCATTATAAAAGAAAGGTCGGGGGTATAGGGGTCTTAATCAACCTCTTCCATATACACCACTCCTGGATATGGTCTGAGATATGAGTGGCGGTATCCTGACGTAAATTCGACAACAATTCTAGGCCAGCATCATAACGAATGGGCAACTGGAAGTGGTTAAGAAAAACCAACACCAACTAACTAAAAGTCCCATATTCCCCCCTAGGTAGCTCAATATACCATTTCACAACAACTTCGATGAGGGTGTGTTGAATAATCTCAAATGAATAGAATCATCATTAAGGGAGTTAGATGAGCACCAAAGGTGAAAGCTAGTGACGTGATCACAAGGATCCTCTCCATTCTTACCCTCTAACTTCGGGATGTCCGAAAGAAGTTTGGTGGGGACAAGGGGCCATGTAGGATCGTTACTCATAGGGTCATTCAATAACTTAGACAAATCTGGAAAATTAAGCATGGCCAGAAAAGGGGCACGGGATTGTGACATCTCGCTCTAACCTCCCTGGAAAGATTGTTCTTGCATAATTGCAGGCCATCCAGGGTTCTGGTAAACACCATGGCCCTGTCCAGCATTATAACACCCTCCTCCGGGAAGACTCATAAAAGGTGGGTTGGGCATCATTCCAGCTGGAATGTTCTGTTGAGGGTTATAGAAATTGCCCCCAGCTGGATTGGATCCAGGTTAGGGGTTTCCCATGGCGTGAAACTGACCTCCTCTAGGTTGGAATCCAGAGGATAGAGGTGGATTCGTCATGCCAAATGTATTGGTCAGAATCTGCACCGAGGAGGTAGGGTTGTAGGACGAAACTTGAGTTGAAGCTTGTCTGTCAAATTGATTATTCCACCCAGAAGTAGGAGGATTGGACCCTAGTTTAAAAGTAGGAATACCTCCCATATTAGGAGTCATTTGGGGGATTTGAGATCCACCAAACGAAAAATGAGTGTAAGGAGGTGTACTGCCCCCAAGCCCATTTCTATCATTAGGACCAGCAGCTGGTATGGATTTCGAAAACTGCGAAGTGAAGTTGGTAATACCATAAGAAAAGGGACTGGAATCCATAGGGATGGACTAAACATTGTAGCCCGATGAGTGGCCAAGAGACCCAAATGGGTTCGAGGCGGAATCTTGAGCATTCACTATAGGTCGGGCCATAGTAATGATAGGTACCTCTGGCACTACAACCATAGAGGTTGTAGGAGTCGAAGGGGTGCCATTAACTATAGTGAGTATGTGAGTCGAAGGGCTCCCAGTGTTCTGAAGATTAGGTTCATTGCTCATCCTTGGAGAATCACAAGTCTGGACAGTGGATGTGTGTGTACCACGTATAATAATTGTATGCCTTTTAGAAGGAAAAGACTCGAAATCCGGTGGTAACTGTAACAAGTGACGGGAACAACAGGGAGGCTATTCCAACTCCACGATGACTCAAGACTCTAAAGATACAAAAAATATCCTAAGGCTAACTAGTAATCAAAGAGCCCGCAAAAATTCAAATGGCCAATATGCATGCAAACGGGGTAAAGTGGTTGAGTGGCCTCCCTCCCTAAAGAAGGAATGTCTCGCCCAAGAGGGGCATGAGACTCCCTGCTAAAGATTGGAGGTAACATAATCAGTTATAAGGGCCCTCATGGGCTTAAAAACCAGTCAGTCAGATCCCCCCGGAGAGGTAATCCTCCATAAAGGTTGTGTGTTGTCCG
This sequence comes from Picea engelmannii, assembly GCA_009831015.1. Taxonomy (NCBI): domain Eukaryota; kingdom Viridiplantae; phylum Streptophyta; class Pinopsida; order Pinales; family Pinaceae; genus Picea; species Picea engelmannii. The sequence continues at coordinate 175,901 of ML803270.1, forward strand.
ACCTTTATCTGACCTAGTGTACCTACAGAATAACCCATGCAAGTAACCTATGAGACACCTAAGTCAAGCAACTAATAAACCACTTTATAATCAATGCACATGCGAGTAGTTGTAAGTCGGGTCCACCATATGGGCAGGGTAGAAAATCTCGAAACCTTGAAAGCACTACCTCTCACGGAGGTAAATGTACTAGCAAGATCCCCAAATACGAATAGATCCCCAAAAATATCTCTGACGCTAGGAAGGTATTGGGGGGATATCCCTTCAACCGACTTCGCGCAACCTTGTGATTAACTCCAGTGTGAGCGGAGCCTCCTTATCTTACCAATTATACAATGTATTTCTCCACTCCCTGAGTCAGACACATATTTTGATTCAATTGCCTTGGAGAAGTTTATTCACAAAATCCTATTCCAAGGCACTAAATCCTAGGCTAGTTTGTGCACCCTAGAAAGTAAAATCGTGACTAATTAATTTTAGATYATAGCRTTGATTTTAATGGYCGTAATTACTCAAAAAGGTATGGTAGTGAAACTCATGGTGTTATGACTCTTTAAGAAAAGTAAATATGAAGATAATGCAAAGTCCTAACTATAACTTTCAATGAATGATATGCTTATAAAAACGATGCAATTTTCAAATTCAACTCTGCAATTCAGAAGTAAAAATGCAATCTTTCACTATATGCACTAAGGTAATGATAAAAACTCAAAAGACAAAAATGCCAAGCAATGCAAAATGCCTATATTTTTTGTATTTTCAATATATCAAAACTGAAAATGCATGGACTAAAAAATAACTTGATATATAGCCCTACTGTGTATAAAAAAGAGATAACTCAAGCAAGATACCAAGCAACAAAACACCCAGCCCAATGTGCAAGGACAATAAAAATGAAAATATGAAGAGAAAGACTTTGCCAAGAAATTCAACCAAAAGAGGGTTTCCTACCATCCCACTAGCACTTAACAGGGACTATAGAGACCCAAGAAGGCTCAGCAAGCATCAAATCCCACCCAACAAACACCAGACCGGGCAAAAAGGAAAGGAAAAATGGTGTACGCGATTGTTTGGGAAAACATAGCGTATATAGGTAGCTTGCAGTGAGACAGCCAGTGTATGTACTTCGTTGTCAAGGAAAAAGGCGCATATATGCTTTAAAACAAGGCCATGAAAGGGGAAAAGGCTAGAAACTAGGACCCAAAGTGAACAAGAGCTGTCAAGCAATGATACGACAAGAACCACAATAGAAACGAGAGAAATCTAAGGAGAAAAGTACTTCAAACCGTAAGAAAGAAGATCAAATCCCCAACGGAGTCACCAATTCTATTACGAGGAAAATCTCTCTATGGCTAGGATGAAGCACAACAGACATAAATGACTACATAAATCAACTCTATCCTAGAAACATGGTATATAAACCAATGTGCAAGCGAGATAAGAAAGAGGCCTACCTTGTCCAAATGTTCGATGATGCCCACCATTGAGCACTTTGACCCAAAGTTATATACCTGCAACAAGTTCCCAACAAACAAGCAAAACAAGCATATGGCGGCAATATAAAAGGTTAGCACATTAGATATCATAATCTATCAATATACATAACAAATATGCCCATAGATAATAATTCATATATTTTCAAGACATTAATTGGACAGGAAAAGAGTATTTCTATTAGTAAATGATCAGCAGAAGTGAAAATATTACAGACTTTTGTGTCGGCACGGTTCAGAACCGAGAAACCAAGTTCCTTCCAGCTGGGCCTCCACCACTTCAATCCTCCACCAACGACAAGCTTATAGAAAGGAGATAATGAAGTTCTCCAACAATAAGGGAAGAGATTGGGGGTTGAGCACTGTGTTTAGACTTAAAGGACAAAGGGATGTAGACGCAATGTGAAGTAAATAATTCCTCCAGAGTAAATTTGCTCTTAAAGTTGAATTCTCTCTCTCTTTCCATAGCTCGGAATTGGCTTCTTTATAGCCTTAAAAATGGAACTGAAGGGTCGAGTCAGAATGTTTCCAGTATATGGAAGGCCAAGGATCAGAGATCTCTTGTCATGACATGGAAAATCGACATTTAACTTCATTTTCTGGCACAAATCTCGATGTACACGGGTTGTAGTGGAGCAGCCTGTGTATACGCTTGTTGTATAGGGTGCAAGATGCGTACAAGTGGAGAAATTTGTATTTTTGTCTATGGATTCTTTCAATGGGGAAGATAAGTATGCATAGGGAAATGGAATAAGGCCCTCTGTGAAAGATTGCATAAGGTGAGGCAAATATTGTTATAACAAGGAGAATTCATACCAAGACATATAAATAGATGAAGTCAAAAAAGATAACTTAGGTCAAAATATGCAAAATAATGAATAGAACAAAGAAAAACAGGATAAGCCTCCTGAAGAAGAAATATCAACAATATTGTGAACTCCAAGGTTTATTGAGAAAACAATGAAAGAAAGTAATCCAAAACAAACTACAATAGGTGAGAGTTCTCATATTGTTGTAACAACTGCACCAACCACCACTGCTACACCAATTTCTACCATTAGTGGAGTAATGATTCCTACAGTGCTTGAATTGGATAAACTAGAGCATGTAGAGGAAATGGTGGTTCCCCTTGGTGAGTATTTCTTTAGTAATTCCAGGAAGGGAATTATAAAAGGAAGACCAAAGAAAAGAAAATTAGGAAGTAAAGAAAATGAGCCATTAGGACAGGTAATGGTATGGAATGTTGCAGAGAAATCCCTAGAAAAGGTTGTTGTGGAAACAACTTATTCTTTAGGAGCTTTTGAAAATTCCAATGCATGAAATTTTAATGAGCTACTTAGAGAATTAAAAAAACAAACAAAAGGCATAAGTAACATTTCTTGATTAAAAGTTAAGAAACCAAAAGTCCCTAATTGAATGAGAACAACAACAACAGATTATCCAATCCAACTCAAGGAGAATTATAATACATAGGTCACCATCTTTCAAGATCAGGATAAGCAAGAAATTGAGAAGTTAAAAGAGGTGCATCTAAAATATTGATTGTTCTTCATGAAAAATAGGAATTTCAACTTCATGACATTTCT
>ML803270.1:203080-230568 GCA_009831015.1 Picea engelmannii
ATGAAGTCAAAGTTTAGATTTATAGGTGACTTCTTCACTTGGATAAGACACCAACTGATCATCATAGAGGACTTCCCATACGTCGGAGTGGATTTTCGGGGTAGCATGGACCTGGTTCTTCCATATGGAATGGACTGGGACACGTCAGGTGAGAAACCAAAACAATCTTGTCAAGTGTTTTATTTTATTTTAAAGTTTATATTATTTTATTTTTTTGGGGTACCTAGAAGAGTTTTTAATAGATGTATCGTTTCATCGTTCAGACAGGGAATCAACACGTCTAGCAGAGATATCGGCACTAGGGCGTCGTGGAGATGCTCAGATAGCGGTAGATCATGAGGTAGCGGCAGGGGGCATCCGGGAGGTTGAGAGAAACCTATGTGGTCTTACTATGGGTGTCCCTCCTCTTCGAAGGCGGGATGTATCCTTGCATTTGCAGAGACATACAGTGGGAGTCCCTGAGAGCCTAAACTCCCTACTGAGATGAGTAGCCCGCGCAGTAGTGTGATACTTAGAGCACAATGTGATGCAGGAGGATTAGAATCTTCCTGATGATTTGTATAGTCTATATGACGATGTTATGGGTGTGAGGACCCAAAAGTTTGCCCTTCTATGTACCTTTTTTTATGTAATCGAACATTTTCTATCATGTCGTATATATATACATATCCAAATTTTGTAGTGCCAAATTAAGTTTGCAAATAATAATGTCTTTTATGTGATGCGTTTAATTTACATGTGATGTATTTCATATGATTTGTTTTCTTTATGAAACATCATCTATGTGCGAGATATTGATCCATGATAAAATTGGCTAATGAATCTGAAGTTGTATTGAGTACTCTTGGTATGTGTCTGTATTCAATAAAATCACTTGGTATGTGTCTGTATTCAATAAAATCAAACATTCTTTTAAGATGACGAACTCATAGGTAGAGACGCAATAGGATAGGATTGTGAATGGCGTAGATTCGATTAAGTTGACAGACCACGAGTTGAGAGTCTAGGTTAATAATCATGTAAGATATACCTAGGGAGGAGGCTTCGGTTAAAAGTCTGATGACAGCATGATACTCTGCCATGTTGTTAGTTGTCGATCCTAAGAAAATACCTCATGAACTCACCAACTCATCAGAGTGGTAAATGACCCAAGCTGCAAAAGAAATATTCTGGGTGTGTCGACTAGCACCATCCGCCGACTAGCGCCATCCGCAAACTCGACAAAGATAGGAAAAGAAGATGTCATATGCACACGCAATCACAAGACAAAGTATAAGCGGCTAAGACAAAACTCGTGCATGTAAGAGAATCAGACACACCAAAACTAAAATACAATAGTGTACAAAGCATGCATGCTAGATGTTCTATGCATATTAATTCTTAAGGTAAAGATCATTTCGGGGTTCACCCAGAGAGATTCCATCGTAGTCAACTAGCTCATAGGCGCCTATATGTAAAACATGTTTCACGATGTAAGGACCATGCCACAGAGATTCTGACTTGCTTGTCCCTAACTTATCGCGAGCCTGGTCATAAACAAGGACTAGGTATCCTTCTGCAAAAGTACGAGGGTGGATGGATTTGTCATATTGACTCTTCATTCACTTTTGATACATCTCATTAGCAAGAGCTACATCGCGATGTGTATCATCCAACCTAGTCAGATATAGGAAACGTTCTTCTTCAGCAAAAGTATGGGGCAAGAGTTCTACTTTGAGTTTCAATGAGGGAATTTTGCACTCGATTGGTAATTGTTGGCCCTTGACCAAGTGATTGAGGATTCTTGGTCATGTTTGACCTATTTTGGGACTTCGACAGGCTGTTGAAGGCAGAGCGCAAGATGAAGCGAAGATCACGGGATCTCGACCCCTTTTAGGGACCTTTTTGGGATTTGGGATTATGTAACGGGTATGGGAATGTCAGCCCATGGGTTTACCCATGCTTAGGCCTATTTTGTATGTATAAATAGATTCTAAGGTGATGTAGTGAGTATGAATGGCTAAGTTCCCTTCGACTAGATGTAAGTGATGGTTGTAGTCCAATCTATGTGATTGACAGTGCTAAGTGCTAAGTGGAGATTTCTTTGGTGCATACTATGTGAGACTTGCAGAGCTAAGTGCAAGTCATTGTAAGAGAATGTGTGAAGGCTTTGTTCTATACCCTAGCTATAAAAAGGAGGATCTGGCAGAGTGCGCGCAGATCTCTTGTCTTCTACAGAGTAGAACTTGGATGATATGTGCCTGTAAGAAGCTTGACCAAAGATAATAAAGAAGACAAAGAATTGGTGGACGTAGCCCCACGGTGGGGGTGAACCACGTACATGTTGTGTTGCTATGCTTTGTGCGATGTATTGATGTGATTATGTGTTTACTTGCTTAGTGATTTAATATAGATGAATGATCTATTGATGCTTAGTGCTTAAATACCTTAGATCTGAATGAATATTGTGATACTATGTAATTGGGGTTTAATTGCGTTGTAACTGAGACTAAATATCGATGAATGTTAACTGTTAAGTGCTATGTTAAGTGTTATAATCACATACATGTGTCCCAGCTAAGGTTTTAGACATCTAAGTCCTGCAACCACCCCTGCCTCTACCTCAGGTAAGACTTCATCTGCTTCGCAGGTGTTGCCGAAAGGGCCGGTAGTTAGGGTTTTGTTGGTGCACTGTTGTAGTGTTGAACCCTGGGTCTGCCCCTGTGCCAACAAATGGTTTCATTGTCGGGACCTGAAACTATGATTACAGAGAACTGAGGAAAAAGAAGCTTTGTGCGAAGATCTGACCTGAACTTGTGAAAGCTCTGTGCGTAGATATGTCGCTCTAGTGCGCAGTATTCTACTCTATCTGTGAAGCTCTGTGCCAAGAATGGTCAGACCTGAAGAAAAGAGGTAAGATATGCGAGCTCTGTACTCTAATAAAGGTAAGAATAGTGAAATTTTTTAAATCTGCAAGCTTTATGCTCTGCTGAAAATAAGATTAGTGGAAAAAAAAATTCTAAAAGTATGGATCTAGGTATGTTTGATAAGATTTGTCCTAGCTTGAAAACTAAGGAACTGATAGATGAAAGAATATTTGATATGAGTAGATCTGATAAGAATAGTGAAAGATATGTTATACCTATGCATAGAGAGAATGTTTGGACTAACAAATGGATGCAAGATCCTAGAAAGAATTTTTTGCAGGTTAGCTACCATGATCCTAGTGTGCAACACAGGAAAGGCTGGGGATCATTTAAGAGAGAGAGAGAGAGAATTAACTCTTTGTTACAGTTGCAGAAAACCAAGACATCTTGCTAAGGAATGCCCTGGAAGAAGACCTAGTTGCCTCTGTTGCAAAGCTATGGACCATGAAGTTTTGGATTGTCCTAGAATGATTGCTAAGGTTGAAAGGATGAATATGAGACAAGAAGACCACTAGAAAGGTCAAGCAACTGAGATTATGGAAGAACCCCAGAAAGAATCAGAAAAACTATTTCTACAAATGAAAGAAACCCTGAATGACCACCGACATATCAACTTATCATAGATATTCAAAGAAAAAGAATGCACTGAAGTAAGAATAGGAGACTTTGACATTGACTTTGTTCTGGATGAGGAAACACAGGTGAATATCATGATAGAAAGAACTTGGGAAATTCTAGGAAAGCCTGTTATGATTCCTTCATTGGGAGGAATAGGATTATTCAGAGGAAAGTTGATAAACCTATGTGGAAGACTTACCCAGATATCTATGAGTGCCAATGGAACTTTGACAGAGGAAGAATTTGAAGTTGTTAAATTTATTGAGAACAATGCTCAATTTGTTATGTTACTAGGAAAACCTTGGATTGAAGGAGATCAGGCCAGAAGGAAAGAAGAAGAAATATTAGGGAAGAAAAAGCAAGAGTTGAAAGATTTCATGACTAGGAGGATCGCACACGTGATTGAAGAACAGGAGAACATATCAAAGATACTTAAGACCAAATACTTGGATGTCGAAATAGGAAGAACACTAGAAGACGCACAGAATACTGAAGTACCTATTCCAGATACAGATTAAGTATTACCCCTGATTTCTAGGAAAGAATCTCAACAGCATGAAGTTACTTTGCCAAAAGAAGATACGAATCAGAACGGAAAAAGGAATTTTGAGACGAAGCTCACCAGAAATAAGGCTAGAAAACTAAGTAAGAAGAGAGCTAAAATTGAAAAGTTACAGAAGGTTCCAGAGGGAATTTCACAGAAGGAAAATTTGAAAAATTTGAACTTCGTCAGTATATCAGAACTATGTCACATGGCACTTTGCCATGGAAATGCATTATAGCCGTTGGGGACAGTATAACCGTTAGACCGACGAACCGAACTAGTAGAAAGGCATTTATGATCAGAAAGTTTGCCACCGGAGCGTTGGGACCGTGCCATAACAGACAGAACTGAGTTAATGAAGGATTCTCACCCATTGCAAGAGATTTGTTGCCAATTTATCTATTTATCCCGTCATGCCATGCAACGAGAACACTTTTTCTAAACGTGAATCTGAGTCTGCAGACTATTTGATTTCGAACGGTGATCATCGCACTATTACCATTCATACCGTTGCATTGAGAAGTTACTCTTCGAACCTGAGATATTCAACCACGAGCATGCATGTTGGACAAGCTTAGTGCTACAGAGAAAATTTTCAAAGAAGTTCTCATTGACCTAATGACTGAAATAGTAATGTCTAAAAGAGAAATGTCTGTAATTATTCAAGCGTCATCGACAAGAGGAGTGCAAGCCTCTTCGTCGACTTCCCACAGAGTCGGATCATCTCGACCATCAGTGGAAAAGAGAACCAAACACAGAGATAACCTAGCAAATGCGAAGCTGATCCCATCCATATTGCCCAATTACATCCCGCCTCTGACCGTCGCAGTGAGTCGAGATAACGTTCCAAGAGATTTTGAGTACTCCATGATTACTGCATACGTCCCGAATGGGATACGAGTCATTCGCGCGCAGCAGGACAAGATTGCAGCGTTGAAGTTCAATGACTTCAAGCTCAAAGATCTCAAGAACTATAGCATGCTCGCCCCATAAAAATACTTGACCAAGACGAAGGGGAAGAACTCAAAGATAATTCCCCCAACCATGCATGATGAACCTCGCACAATCCAGCCTGTTAAACGTAATGAGCATCCCACACTTTGGAAGGCACCAGGAAGTCAACGCCTGTGTCAAGTTATTGCTTTCATGTTACCATGGTGGCTACTTATGGCTAGAAAACCATATTACAGTCGATCCGACGTTGATCCATAGGATCACGAGATTAAGTATGCAAGGACCCGAATCACAGGAGTTATATACAGGAAAATCCACAGATCGCGCACTAGCACAGAAGATCAAGGATACAAATGACAATGTTGAAATGGGGACGCAAGGCTACAGGGTAGCCTCCATCCAGAATGGCACGGTGCGCCTATCCTGCCAGCTCATAGCCGAAAAGTTAGTAAGGAAGAACAGACCTATGCAAGTCACAGGCTTTGTCGTTGACCTCGCAGGGAAGTGTGTGGGAGGCATATAGATGAACTGGGTGAAGTACCTAGTTAATTAGCTGGAACTAGACTATCGCGAAGCACAAGATCAGGGCTACGAGTTTCACATTAGCTGGCTCCTTATCCTCATCAAATTTGTTGCCTGGGAGATGCCGGAAGGTGCGACCTTTTCGGATATTGAACCATTCGAGCCGCTTGCTGTGAAGTTCACCACACTCTGGTACTCGAGTGATATGAACAAATAGTGGCAGTCGAACATTGTTTTTCACACATATTACCTTCAACTGAAGAGATCCATCAAAGCTCAACCTCACATGACCCCAAACACCCTACAGAGGTTTTGACCCCTGATGAATTTATGTGCATATCGGCACTTCATCTACATAACAACATGAGCCGATGAACATAAGGAGCATCTTCAGTCGTACTACAAGCTCACGGAAGAAGACCTGGAGGAGATCACTAAGGACTGGTCCATAGACCTCCTTATTCCAGCAAACCCTACAGAGATGTCTAACCCTGACAACCCAGATACCACACAGAAATAACATGATACACCCAGACCCAACAGAATGAAGAAGACCGAAGAGGTCCAAGATTTAAGCAGTGGCTCGGGAAAGACTGCTTCAGTATCACCTGATCGAGGGGGTGATGACGAAGTAGAAGAACTAAATGGAAGAGGATCTGAACAAAAGCTGGGCGAAGTAACACCGCCCAGAGATGAGATTGATCCTTTGAAGAATAGGAAGGTTTCTCCCCTGAAACCTTCTTCCTAGAAGAAATCAAAAGCCATCGTGACCAAGATGAAGATTGTGCTTACTGCCGATGATTTTGACTTCATCATAGCAGCTCTAAACAATGCTTCGCTGGAAATCGTGGAGAAGAAAGAAGCTAAGAAAGAGGAAATGTATGATAGAATTGAGGTCAAACTCTGAGAGGTACAGTAGGCCCTTCAATCCAGTCGTCCAGTCTCCACTGAGCCCATGCCATTAGGAGAGCCAGAGTTGGGAGATGATCCAGCCCAACTCCACCAACTAGTTGATGCAGTTGAAGCTCACCTTCGTCGCACTCAAGAAGAAACAGAACAAGACACCTAGTCCTTGAAGCAAGTGCAAGGCATAGTCGTAGAACAACGCAGAGTTGCAGAGCAGGAGAAGGTTACTCTCTAGGAAAAGTTTGAATAAGAGAAAGTACAGATGCAACAAGAAAAAGAACAGTTGCTCGCAGAGAAACTCGAAGTGAAAGAAGTATTCAACAGATCCCTCTACTCTGTGATAGGTTTAGAGCCATAAGAAGAAGACCGAGTCATGCATCAAGTAGAGCAGCTTGCAGAAGCTATCTAGCAGCTACAACAACGAATAGCAGACTTAGAGCTCCGCACAGCGCCCAACACCCCGCAGGATGTGAGGGACCAAAGAGAAGTAACTTCTCGAAGCGCATTTGAGAGAATAAAGGCCCTTGCCATGGAATGTATGCAACTCACTGATCGTAGTGCCTAGACCTATGAGAAACTCACTAAGAATCCAGAACTAAAGGCACTAGAGTCACATCTCCAAGAGGTGAAGTATCAAGCAAAAAAGATACAGGCACAGTTGAATCCCCTATTAATTGTGGAAAGAATGAATCAATCCTAGGAGAAACGCACTACCCAGCAGCAGGTCCACATTATCTAGAGCAAAGTCATGGAAGTGACTCAGAGGCTCCAACCTGTACAGGATAAGGCTTACCAACTATTCACAGAGATCGAAGGCCGAGGAGCAGAACTGGAGCAAGTCATCATTGTAGTTGAACAATGCCTAGAGGGACCTATCTATGAATAAGTCATACAAGAGTTCATTGAACAAGAGGTCATGGCACAACAATAAGTCGAAGCAGCTCGATACTTTTGAAGCAGAACTAGTCAGATCAGAGTAACTCAGGACAAGTCACAGGTGAGTGTTGGGGGCTTGTTGGCCCTTGACCAACTGATTGAGGATTCTTGGTCATGTTTGACCTATTTTGGGCTTCGACAGGCTGTCGAAGGCAGAGTGCAAGATGAAGTGGAGATCTCGGGATCTCGGCCCCTTTTAGGGCCCTTTTTGGGATTTGGGATTATGTAATGGGTATGTGAATGTCGACCCATGGGTTTACCCATGCTTAAGCCTATTTTGTATGTATAAATAAATGTTAAGGCGATGTCATGAGTATGAATGGAAAAGTGACTTTTGACTAGATGTAAGTGATGGTTGTAGTCCAATCTATGTGATTGACAGTGTTAAGTGCTAAGTGGAGATTTCTTTGGTGCATACTATGTGAGACTTGCAGAGCTAAGTGCAAGTCATTGTAAGAGACTGTGTGAAGGCTTTGTGCTATACCCTAGCTAGAAGAAGGAGGATTTGGAGGAGTGCGCATAGATCTCATGTCTTCTATGGAGTAGAACTTGGATGCTATGTGCCTGTAATAAGCTTGACCAAAGATAATAAAGAAGACAAAGAATTGGTGGACGTAGCCAAGGGATTGGGGTGAACCATGTACATGATGTGTTGTTATGCTTTGTGCGATGTATTGATGTGATTATGTGTTTACTTTCTTAGTGATTTAATATAGATGAATGATCTGTTGATTCTTAGTGCTTAAATACCTTAGATCTAAATGAATAATGTGATACTTTGTAATTAGGGTTTAATTGCGTTGTAACTGAGACTGAATATTGATGAATGTTAACTGTTGAGTGCTCTGTTAAGTGTTAGAATCATAGATGTGTGTCCCAACTAAGGTTGCAGACATCTGAGTCATGCAACCACCCCTTCCTCTACCTCGGGTGAGACTTTATCTGCTTCGCAGGTGTCACCGAAAGGGCTGGTAGTTAGGGTTTTGTTGGTGCAATGTTGTAGCGTTGAACCCTGGGTCTGCCCCTATGCCAACAGTAATACGGATTCTATTCCATATACTAACTGGAAAGGAGTGAATCCAGTAGTATTTTTCACTAAGGTACGGTAAGCTCAGAGAGCGGAGAAAAGTTGTAGATGCCAAGATGTCTTGTTTTCCCCTACCATACATTGAATCATGGTTTTAAGGACCTTGTTGATATATTCAACTTGTCCATTTGCTTGAGGATAGTAATGGGATGAGTTCTCATGGCGAAAACCCAACTTTGCATGTAACTCACTCATCATCTGGTTTTGAAAGTGTGAACCATGATCAGTGACAATGGCTTGTGGAACACCAAAGCGAGTGATGATGTGGTTGAAAAAGAAGAGAGTTGAAGTATGACCATCATTCAGAAAGGTAGGCATATCCTCAACCCATTTTGTGAAGTAATCAATGACAACGATGATATAACTGTGCCCCCTGGCTGAGGTAGGCTTACACTGCATGAAGTCAATGCCCCATTTGACAAAGGGGTCAATGGTGACAACAAGATGTAGCAGAGTTGGGGTGGGTGCATGCCTTTTTATGAAAAACTTGGCAGGGTGGGCACTTTTTGATAGCCTTGATACAATCTTTGAAGATGGAGGGCCAAAAGTAACCGCCATGTAAAATTTTCTGAGTTGTAGCCATCCCAGAAAGATGACCTCCACAGGCTCCAAGGTGACAGTCATTAAGAACACGTTTATCCTCTTCATGAGTCAAACAACATCGTAGGATAGTGTCGATACTACAACGATATAAAGTGTCATCGATGATAAGGTAACATCGAGAATGGTGACGAATGCGATGACATTCTTCACGGGAGATATTTGGCTGAAAACGTTGGGTTTGAAGATAAAGGAGGATATCTCCATACCAAGGATTGGACGTGCTGATGTGGAACAGAGTTTCATCAGGGAGAGAATCTTTGGGCTCAGTATCTTCATCAGCATGGGGAAGGTCACAGATAAGTTCCGCAAACACCAAGGATTTTTTGGCTTTGGACTTAGCAAATTCAAGATTGAATTCCTGAAGGATGATGATCCATTTGGAATATTTTCCCCCAAGAACCTGACATGTCAAAATATGATACATGGGGTTTGAGTCTGTGATAACTGTAGTGGCGTGTAACAAGATGTAATGGTGAAATCTCTGGACAGTGATGACGGATGCCAGAGCCAAATTTTCAACATGCAAATATCAAAGCTTGGGACCGGATAGACTTTTGCTCAAATAATATATCACATGTTCTTCACCATTAGGGTCCTCTTTAACTAACACCATAGCAATAGTGGAAGTAGAGGTTGTTAAGTAAAGGATATAGTCCTTCATATAATTTGAAGGATGTAACATAGGCGCGTTCGTCAATGCATGATTAAGAGCATCAAAATATCGTTGAGCAGTGTCATCCCAAATGAAAGGAGTGTATTTCTGCAACAATCACATAAATCCTTTGGTAATCTCAGCGTAGTTACAAATGAAATGGTGAAGAAAGTTTGCATTCCCCTACAAAACTTTGGAGTTGTGTCAGATTGTTAGGTGGATTTAAAGCAAGGATAGCTTTGATTTTTAAAGGATCCACCTGAATCTCGTCTTTGGAGACAACGAAACTGAATCGCATTCACATGCAAACTTGCATCATACAAGTTATGAAAATCTGCTGCAACTTGTCATACTTTCAACATAAATGCATACATAATGCTGAAAAGTGCATCTACAAACAAAGAAATGCAAGCATTGCTTGTTTAATAAATCTAACCATTTCTTACTAAGTCAATTCAATGGTGACTTTTTCTACTGAAAATCCTCTTCTTGTGAATCATCTTGACTCACATCAATGATGGAATAATCTCCTCTTCCATTCTTGCTAGTCTCTTTATCCATCTGCTTCTTGTGCTATGAATGGGTGGTTGGATGCAATGTCCAACATTGATCAATGAGATGACATCTCTTCTAGCAGTGAGTGCAAATCTTTTGCATCTTCTTTTCAAGTTGCCTTTGCTTGGAAAGTTTCCTGAATGTGGTCAATCTTTTCCAACATCTTGAAACATAATGGTTATCTAAACCACAATATGTACATGGAATTTTTCTCCCATTTTTACATGAAAATTTATCATGCTCAACATGATCAAAAGCAACTGATTTATAGGCAGAAATATACCTTGAACATTCACCTTTATCGCCTTCTTGAGGAGGTGAATTTGAAGAGTTACTAGCTCTCCTTTAAGGACCAACAACAATGTTCTTGTCCTCATGGATATCACAACTCTCTTGTTTCACACATTTGCATTCATCTTGAACACACACTTTGCATGTTTGAGGGATTGAACTTGCAACAAAAGTTGTTCTTGGAACTGTTTCCCTTGTCTCCTCAACTTTGGAATATGCAGAAGTATACCTTGAACATTCACCTTTATCGCCTTCTTCAAGAGGTGAATTTGAAGAGTTACTAGCTCTCTTTTGAAGACCAACAACAATGTTCTTGTCCACATGGTTGTCACAACTCTCTTGTTTCACACATTTGCATTCATTTTGAGCACACACTTTGCATGCTTGAGGGATTGAACTTGCAACAAAAGTTGTTCTTGGAACTATTTCCCTTGTCTCCTCAACTTTGGAATATGCTCCATCTTTCTGTTCATAGCCAAGACCCCAATACTTGGGTCTCTCCTCAACGACAATAGGCTCAACAATGCCTTGTGCATGTTTGCCTAACCCTCTAGTATGATTTTCAAAAACACCAAATCATTCATCTTGAGAAGAATTTGAAGAAAAACCAACATTACATACCTCATGTTCATGCATGTACTTGGTAAGGGTTTCCTTTGCCTCCTGGATTTGAGTCTCCATTTCATGCAATTTTCAAGAAGTTGGTGCTTCTCTTCCTTCATGGCCATCATCTTCTCTTGAAGGAAAGTGCTCTGCTTCCTATCTTCCCACATGTCTTGCACCATATCTCTCATGGTAAAAAACTAATTCAACATCTCTTTGTCAAAGAACTTGGCTAATGAAGATGTATGAGAACTATCATTGTTTGAAGCTTCTTTCATCCTTGCAAGGTATCAAACTTCAACAAAAAACTTGCACAATAATACCAACAACTAAATATCTAGCTATAAATGGCAATCACATGAGAAAAACTATGCTCTGATACCACCTGATCTGAAAATAGGGGGCTAACTTGTTTTGCTATACAAGCACCCTCTACTCCATTAAAATAAACTTCGGGACCTTGCTCAATGTCTTAGTTGTGAAAGAGGATTTATGTGTCGAGTTTAGGCCTCTTTTAGGTGTTTATGTGTGAGGTTTTTTAAAAGTTAGATATGTTGTTTAAAGAATACAACAACAAACATAAATTGCAGCAAATAATAACCAACAAACTCACAACAATAACAACATGATAAAGGAGTTCACCCCCAACTGGGCTACATCTCCTTAAGCCTCCATCAATGGACTAGGCTCTCTAGGATTAGTTTGTCTAAAATTATTTTACAAGTTATTTCTCAAATCCAATGGATTTACTGACTGTACCATTGGGTTCAGAATACATAAAAACCCCAAAAATGACTATTAGATCTCTGAAAACAGACCATGGCTCATCTGGGCATGACCTCTTCTACTGGTGGCCTTGAGCTACCCTGAGATTCCCTATGGTCAAAACACCTGTAAAAGTCCTCAAATGCCTCTGCAACCTGTCCCAATGAGTTCGTATCATATCAATTAGTCAAAATAACTATTCAGTCACTGAAAATGGACTTGGCTCCCCTGGGCATGACCTCCTTCACTGGTAGCCTTGGGCTCCTTAGAGCTCTCTAAAACTTCCCTGTAGAAAAACCTGCAATAGAAGTCCCCAAATTCCTTTGAAACCTGTACCAATGGATTCAGAACATCTAAAAACCCCTAGCTAGGCTTTTTCAGTACCTGGTTTGGCCAAAAAATGAAGAAGATAGACCTCCTACAATTTTCTCCTTTAAGCTTGTTGTCTCTGGTTCACCAAAATGCACCTCCTGTGTGAGTAACCTGGCTTCTTGGCGTTTCCCATGCCTAAACCCATCACACGTGTCATTTTCACAAAATGCGTGAATTTGTCGCAGCATTAGGGAACCTAAAGTCATTTTGGGCGGAGGTGTTGGCCACATGGGGGGCCATATGACCACGTCCCATGCCAAATGTGGCACCTGTTGCAATGGTCTAAAACGTGACAAGTGTCACGTGATGGTGGAGATATCCATTTGAATGTTTAACCCCTGCACCACTCCAATAGGTATGGTTGTATGAAAGGCACACATAATCGGGGGGTGGGGCTAAGCCCTAGCCCGGACCCCTCGCCATAATACACAACACTCCACGTTAAATAAATGTTAATACATTTATATATTAAGTCACATGGTCTGGCCCACCGGTAGCCAACCTTTTCCAAAGCTTCCACGCATGCGGGAGGTCTGGGGTTTGACCCCCGCGGACTTCACAATACTTTTACACCAAAACATAACAGGGTGCCATGTGGTAGCCCATGCCTGGGTCACGTGGCACCATACAACTTGCCAATAAATTTCCACGTGTCTCAAATCCATTCGCCCACGTATAGCCAACTCAACACTGACACATCACCTACTAGCTTAGCGTGCATTCATGCCACGTAAGTTGTACGGCCCTGCCACGTCAGCTTGTACAGACTGTACAGTCAGCAAAATTTTGCTTATTTAGCAAAATGATCAGAACGCGATATCTCACTCATCTGATGTCCATTTGAACCCATTCAAATTGTGTTGGGTTCATGAGGATGAGGCCTACGCACCTGTCTATTTTGAAGCAATTCCAAACACTTTGATTTTTGGGCTAAATTTTGACCCATGGTCCAGATTCTGATCAATGAGTGGGTGGAATAGTTACAATGGCGACCTGCTTAACGAACTTACGCCTTGGTGCAAGCTTCCACGTAGTAATTGTGGATTTACCATCCAAGGAGCCCAAGTGATTTTGACCACTGTCTGTTCCAGGTACAACGAAGACTTCCCTTCACCGTCACCTTATGTAAAGACCCTAAATATTATGGCTACTAAGGACACCAACTCGCAGTCAGCCCCTGGGCAGGTATAGTCAACAGTCCAGTCTGAACGTATGGGTAGGATAACAAGTCTAAAATCCTTCGAGAGAAATGAGGATAAGTGGACCGGTAGAACTCCAGAGGACCCCAAACAGATTCAGAATTCACGAAACACCGAGACCAAATGAAGACAGTTGAACCTCAAGAAGAACCCCCAATATACGATCTAACTACTATGAACGATTGAACCACGGAGGGATAATCTTTGTAAATCTCTAGAACGTCACCTCGTGTGTAACCCCTATGTGAGAGGGGGATCCTAGAAAGATTATACGAAAATTGGATTTGCTCTCCCTATCGCAAAATGATAATGTTTGTTTTGAATGCTTTGGAGAGTTGTACTCACAGCCTAATCCAAAGCGCTAATCCTAGTCTAATGTTGGTGGAAGATTCTAAAAACAAAAGTTCTAGATCAATTTTAATTAGCGTTGATTTTGTAGTTCTTCTTTACTCATGGGTGTATGAGAGTGAAACTGATGATATTATAACTCAATTCCCAAAAAATGCATAAGAAATGATAAACAGTCTCTTCTTTTAATGAATGTCTATTTAAGGGAAGGAGAAAATTTTCATTTTCACTGTCAAACACTAAGATGCAGTAACCTCATGTAATTGTTTCTCAATCAAGAATCCAATATAATGCTAAAATATTCAGAAATTCGTTCTAATATCCAAAAACGAGTGTGAAAAAATATCCTTTTTGTTTAAATGTGAATGATAATCAGCTTGATGTAAAGCTTCCTATGTCAATCAGACTTCAAGATCTGTGAGGTTTAAGAAATCGAAAGCAAACTTCACATAAACAAAACACACTCTCATTGTGATTGTTAGCACTCCATAAATCTGTTCGGCTGATAAACAGACGATGAAGGTAAATTTTTCAACCAACTTTGAGACCCGAAACTAGCCTTTCGGATTTGGAGAAGGCTCTCTCAGAAATGGTGTGGTCTCTGCGCAGGGTATGACTTTGAAACCAGTGCCTAGATTTAACACTTACGATATAATGGGTTCTGGAAAGTAAGACATGGGCTATGGGGTCATTTTGAGGAAAAGGCAGGACAAATGACTCGGGGACTGGACTTGAGAGGATAAGGCTAGGCGAGCAACAACCTTCAGTGTAAAACCGTAATGTGTGGCGAGAGAAAATACAGGAAGTAACTCGGAGCACCACTGTGGACGAATTCGGAATTAGCTTTAAAAGAAAACATTTTATCTAAGTGGCACGAACAAGGGTCATTGTACAACGAATCCGCAAGTTCAAAAATTTGTTCTGAAATAGACAAAAAAATATATGAAATATAGATAACAAGAAGCACATACACAGAGAAAGAAAGCACAATACATCCAACTATTACAACTAGAATCTTTTCGTCAAGTTACAGGACCTTTGCATTGAATTCCAATCAAAACTCAGATTACATACAATAGTTGTTGTCTACCACATTTTCCAACCAACCCGACTTACATCGAAAAGATGAAATATATAAACGAGGGCGCTGCTTTGGCTACCCTGCCTCCTAACTACTAACCCTAAACTAGGAAAACTGATCAACATGTGCCAGAGACTCTTCACATGGTGATTTCCAAAAATAGACAATAATCACGTTTGTTCACTCGAGATCGTTTGTAGGTTTGCCATGATAATCTTATTGCCGGTCAGGCTTAGATACAGAGAAAGATGTGTCGTTGTATCCCTTTGATCAGGTGTCCCAACAAACAGGTGTCTGTCAAGAGCTTGTTGTCTGCTATAACAACTCTGATTTCTATTACACACTCATTTGTTGGAGGAGAGTGCGTAGCAAGCGGTCATTTGATTGTCACGGCCGTTATAAAAAAGGTATAGTGCTTTGGGGAGACATGTCCTTCAAAATTGCCAAGATTTGTCTTATGCTTTTCGGATGTAGAAACAAACACCTGTTAAACTTGTTTTTCCTGTGCGCTGGTGAGAGCCGTGCAGGCTTCCTTTTATGTCGCTTCGCCTTCTGTGGGATGCTTCGTATGCCTTTCATCCGCTAGTATTTGTGCTTCTCGTAGTTGTACAATGGTGTCCTACACCTCTCTGAGTTGCATTTTCAACCATGCCATGTTCCCTTCGCGACCCTGCACTGTTGATGCTTCTGTAGTCTTTGTCACTAACTGCCGCCTCAATTCCATGTTTTCCTGATAGAGTTCAGCGGTAGCCAGCTTTGCCTGCTTCAGTTGCTTAGATGGATCGTGATCATTCACCCCTGTGATATTTTCTCTCCTTGTTATGCTATTGTCTTTGCGACTAGATCCTCCAATAGGTTCTAGCCAGATGGCGCGCATGAGTAGTTCTTCAGCTACCGATCTGGCCCGCGACTCTTCTAAAACTCACGCTTCCATGGTCTCCTTGTTCTTCCTCGGCCTGCCCGTTCTCCAAGGCATTTGATGTTGGAGAGAGGGGGCTCCTATTGTCTTCCCTTCCTTTTTGAATCCCTCCGCTTCAGATTCTGTGCATTTTGATCTAGTCTTCTCTATAGGTAAAATAATAGCTCCTTTCACATCTTTGGGGATGCCCGCCGCAGGTGAGAACGACTTCGAATCATTTTGGGGCTTGGACCTTGTAGTTTTGCTGATCCGTGCACCTTTCCTTGCGCTCTGAGAGTTCTCCATGGCGCGACAAATGTGTATTATGCACACAATATATCCAAAAATTACAGGGGGGGACTTTGAACAAACTAGACTAGCAAGGGGAATTGCAAACAGAGTTCAGACTTGGTTCTACGACTGGAGAGAGTGTCGAACGTCCAAGATTTATAATGAGTTCGACAAGAGAGGAAATCATGTTGAAGGACAGTGAATTCATGGCGACGAGATGTTCCAAGTTGAGTTGTAGTTTTTCCATGGCAAATCCCCGCGTGTAGAATAAAGGTGATAAAGTTTGTTAGGCATGCATGATACGAATGTCACAATTTTTCATTCCCTCAGCTTTCATTATGAACTGATAATAATTGATATACTTGTTGATGCGATTTCCATTAACCACTTGACTCGACCTAGGCACGTAGAGACTGGTTTCTCAATAGGACTCGACTCTCTTAGAAAAGACATACCTGTACCACTTATACAAGTTTCAACTCTAACATCCCTTCCCATTTTCAAGGGCCAACCAGCCACTTGCTGACTTCGAACTCACGGTGCTACGTACCCGACTTCACATGGTTGGACGCATGGGTCGCAACGTGACCTAAAACCGACTCTTAAGATGGAAAGAAAACTAGCGGTGCTAACAGTTGGCTCCAATGAGGATGTTATCCTCCCTGTGAGGTAGAAAATAACAGTAGACTAGGTGCCTAACCATTGGGATTTATTTGACCTCTAGACACTGAGAAAAATAACTGATGGACGGAAAACAAACTAAACCTATCGATGTAGCTTCTAAGACTTCAGCATAAACTTAGGGCCTTTACTTCAGGATTCAATTTTCTGCTGACCTACTGACTCGACACAAAATAAAACGACTATTTACAATGACAAATGACTCAAACAGATCTTATTTCATCAGGTAATGTTTGAGGAACCTGTCGTTTACAGGGCCCCAATCAAAACTTTCTCCATCTAATCCTTCTAGAAAATAAGCATTTTTTCCACTGTGATCGTTGATTTTGAACAGAACCATCCAAAGGTGGTCGAACTTTGCATGTTTCCCTTTACCTTCATTTCTCACGTTCCATCTTAAAACTATATCACCCAACCGGAAATCCTCTGGCTTAGAACGCTTATCAAAGGCTTTCTTTATCTTTTCCTGATGGAGTTGTGACTGATTACACACCTACTCTCTCGCATGTTGTGTGTGAATTAGTTGATTAATTCTCCTCTGCACAACATTTGGCTCGACCTCCTGTTCTTGCAACAACTTCCTGATGGGTGGTCCCAGTGAAGTAGGGAAAATTGCATCCACACCGTAAACAGTCTGGAAAGGCGACATTGATATAGACTTCTTGGTGGTAACTCGATCTGCCCACAGTGCGTAGATAAGTTTTTTATGCCGGGCTCTCTTATTTTCTTGTAGGAGTCTTTTGATGATCGTGATCAGGCTCTTAATTGAGGATTATGCTAACCCATTTCCTTACGGATAGTACGTCGTGGAATGTCTCAAGGTTATGTTGTAATCCTGGCAAAATTTCTCCATCTTATTAGACTTAAATGTGGATGCATTATCTATAATGATCTTAACGGGACATCCGAACGTCGACAAAATGTTCCTCTCCAAGAATTGGATGATGAATGCGTCAATAGCTTGTTTCATGGGGATCACCTCTATCCATTTCATGAAATACTCAGTGGTCGTGAGTATCCATTTGTGTTGCGCATAGGATGGAATATTTATCTCTCCTATGAAATCTAGACCACGTTGCATGAAAGGTGCTTCAACTGAGATCGGCTTTAGTGGCAGGAGATGCAGCTTTCTTCTTCCGTCGAAAATATGACATTCGTGGCAGCTGGAGACCTCTTTATATACGCCAGCGAAAATGGTGGGCCAATAATAACCAGCCCTTAATATTTTTTGCACAGTGGTCTTCCAACAGTGGTGTCCTCCACAGTCACCTTTATGAAATTCTTGTACGGCCTGCTTCGCATCGTCTTCTAGCAAACATCTTAGCAATATTCCCTCGAGGTCTTTCCAATAGAGTGAGTTGTCCAGGATGCAGAACTTAACCACTTTAAGCTTGAGAAATATGGCCTTAGTCTTACTCACACTCGGAGGGGCCTAGAGATTCTCCAGCACATAGATGATGTATGCATACCATGGCGAATCAATGAACTATTGAGGTGCCTGCGCAGTTTTTTCTTCATGGGGGCATTATGACATATCAACGATGAGATTCATGTCTACAACGTCGCAGTCCGAATGCACCATTAACTTTGTGTGACCCTAACCTTTGATCAGCTTTGTAGGCTTGATTTCAATATCATATTCTAACATGGCCTCTATCCACTTGCCTCTCCTTCCTTCCAGGTCAAGTTGAGTCAGCATATATTTTACTGAACTGTTGGGTACACAAGCGATGAGATGGGAGTGAAAAATATATGTCCTGAATTCTTTCAAAGATTTCACTAAGGTGTATGCCTTTTTTTCCATAATGTCATACCTTAGTGGAGCGTCGCGCAGTGTTCGGCTGAAGTAAGCTATGGGTTTTCCAAAATCTTGTTCATCTTTCTGTAGCAGCACGCAGGCAATAGTGTGTTATGAGGCGAATGAAAGCAGGAGGAAAGCTTTCATAAAATCTGGGTTGGCTAGTACAAGAGATTTAGTTAGCGCCACTTTGATGTCCTCAAAAAACTTATTGGCCTCTGAGTTCCACTTGATCTCGTTTCCCTTTCTGAGCATGCAAGTTATATGTTTTATGATTTCTGCTAGGTTTGGGATGAATCTACTCAAAAAGTTCACCTTTCCTGGGAAAGATTGTACCTCCTTTTTACTGCGTGGGGTGTCGATATTCAAGACCCCTTCAACCATCCTAGGTTCTATCTCAATTCCCTCCTTGGAAATGATGTTCCCTAACAACTTTCCTTCTTCTACCGCAAACTGAGACTTCTTCGGATTCAGTGATATGCCAAATTTTCTGCACTTCTGGAAAACTCTCTTCAGGTGCTCGAGATGTTGTTTGTCGAAGGTAGAGTACACAGTGATGTCATCGAGATAAATCACGATGAATTTTTCCTTTTCATTCGTAAATGCGATGTCCATGGCCCTTATAAAAGTGGCTCCAACATATCTTGGCGTACATGAATGTTCCCCATGGAGTTATGAAAGTCGTTTTCTCTCAGTCGTCTGGGTGGACCATGATCTGATTATATCCTGAGAACCCGTCTAGCATAGACATATTCTGGGAACCCACCACTTTTTGCAGGATGTAGTCCATTTTAGGAAGGGGGTAGTGGTCCTTGAGAGACACTTTATTTAAATTTCGGAAGTTTACACACAGCCTTATCTCACCTCTTTTCTTTCTTACGGGTACCAGATTAGCTGCCCATTTCGAGAACCTCAAAGAAACAATAATTTTGGCGTCGAAAAGCTTCTTTACCTCTTTATCGATCATCGACAACAACATGGGGTTTCTCCGTCTCAGCTTCTATTTGAAAGGTTTATGATCTTCCTCAAGAAGGATAACATGTTGGATCACTTTCGTGTCATACACTTTCATGTCATCGTAGCTCCATGTGAAGACGTCCGGGAAATATTTCACAAGCTTTACGCAGTCCTACTTGACCTCTGGACTAAGTGTCTTGAATAATTTTACCATCTTCGGGTTCTCCTCAGTCCTGATGTTGCAGTCTTCAACGTCTTCTTTTCTTGAAGTGATCTTGGGGTTCTTAGCCACATCATTTTCGTCAAATAGCTTTTTCAGCGGCACCAACCCTTTTGGAATAATATTATTTTTCAATTGTATTATGTCCCTTCCCGCGATCTAGTTTTGGTAAGGGTTGTCATTACTGCGCACATGTTAGCACTCTGTAAATCTGTTCGGCTAATAAACAGACAATGAAGGTAACTTTTGAAACCAACTTTGAGACCCAAAACTAGCCTTTCAAATCTGGAGAGGGATCTCTTAAAAATGGCGCGGTCTACATGCAAGGTATGACTTTGAAAGCAGTGGCTAGATTTAACACCTATGATATAATGGGTTCTGGTTATATTGGCATAGGAAAGTAATACTTGGGATATGGGGTCAGTATGAGGAAAAGGCGGGACAAATGACTCATTGACTGGACTCGAGAGGATAAGGCTAGGCGAGCAACAACCTTCAGTGTAAAATCATAATGTGTGGCGGGAGAAAATACAGGAAGTAACTCAGAGCGTCGTTGCGAATGAATTCGGAGTTAGATTTAAAAGAAAATGTTTTGTTTAAGTGGCGCGAACAAGGGGTGTTGTACAATGAATCCACAGGTTCGGAAATTCATTCCAAAATAGACAGAAAAAAATATGAAATAAAGATAACAGGAAGCATATACGCATAGAAAGAAAGCACAATACATCCAATTGTTACAACTAGAATCTTTTCGTCAAGTTACAGGACCTTTGCATTAAATTCCGGTCAAAACTCAGATTACATACAATAGTTGTTGTCTACCACATTTTCCAACCAACCCACCTTACATCAAAAAGATGAAATATTTAAAGGAGGGCGTCGCTTGGGCTACCTTGCCTCCTAATTGCTAACCCTGAACTAGGAAAATTGAGCAGCATGCGTCAGAGACTCTTCGCATGGTGCTTTCCAAAAATAGACAATAATCACATCTGTTCACTCGAGATCAATTGCAGGTTTTCCATGGGAATCTAATCATCGGTCAGGGTTAGATACGGAGAAAGATGTGTAGTTGTATCCCTTTGATCAGGTGTCCCAGCAAACATGTGTCTGTCAGGAGCTTGTTGTCTACTATAACGGATCTGATTTCTGTTACATGCTCATTTGCTAGAGGAGAGTGTGCAGCAAGCAGTTGTTTGATTGTCACGGTCGTTTCAAAAACATATAGTTCTTTGGGGAGACGTGTCCTTCAAAACTGCCAAAATTTTTCTTATTCTTTTCGGATGTAGAAACGAACACCTGTTAAACTTTCTTTTCCTGCGCACTGGTGAGAGTCGTGCAGGCTTCCTTTTCTGTCGCTTCACCTTCTGTGGGATGCTTCGTGCACCTTTCTTCTGCCAGTCTTCGTGCTTCTTGCAGCTATACAATGGTGTCATGTGCCTCTCTGAGCTGTCTTTTCAACCATATCATGTTCCCTTCGCGACCCTGTGTTGTTGACACTTACGTAGTCTTTGTCACTAGCTACCGCCTCAATTCCATGTTTTTGTGATAGAGTTCAGTGATAGCCAAATTTTCCTGCTTCAGTTGTTGAGATGGCTCTTGATCATTCACCCATGTGATATCTGCTCTCCTTGTTCCGTTCCTGTCTTTGTGGCTCGATCCTCCAGTAGCTTTTAGCTAGATGGCGCACATGAGTAGTTCTTCAGCTACCGATCTGGCCCGCGACTCTTCTAAAACTCGCGCTTCTATGGTCTCCTTGCTCTTCCTCAGCCTGCACCTTCTCCAAGGCATTTGTTGTTGGGGAGAGGGGAATCCTATTGCCTTCCCTTCCTGTTTGAATCCCTCTACTTCAGATTCTACACGTTTTGATCTAGTCTTCTTTGTAGGTAAAATAATAGCTCCTTTCACATCTTTGGGGATGCCCGTCGCAGATGAGAACGACTCCCTGTCTTTTTGGGGCTCGGACCTTGCAGTTATGCTGCTCCGCTCGCCTTTCCTTGCGCTTTGAGAGGTCACCATGGGGTGACAAATGTGTATTATGCGTGCAGTATATCCAGCAAACACACAAGGGGGGGGGGAATTTGAACAAACTAGACTGGCAAGGGGAATTGCAAACAAGGTTCGAGCCTGGTTTTGCGACTGGAGAGAGTGTCGAAAATCCAAGATTTATAATGAGTTTTACAAGAGAGGAAATCATGTTGAAGGACAGTGAATTCATGGTGACGAGATGTTCCAAGTCGAGTTGCAGGTTTTCCATGGAAAATCCCTACGTGTAGGATACATGTGATAAGGTTTGTTGGGCATGCATGTTACGACCGTCGCAATTTTTCATTCCCTCAGCTTTCATTATGAACTGATAATAATTTTTGTACTTGCTGATGTGATTTCCATTAACCACTTGACTCAACTTAGGAACGTAGAGACTCGTTTCTCAACGGGACTCGACTCTCTTGGAAAAGACATACCCGTACCGCTTATACAAGTTTCGACTCTAACATCCTTTCCCGTTTTCAAGGGCCAACCAACCACTTTCTGACTTCGACCTCATGGTGCTACGTACTTGATTTCATATGGTTAGATGCATGGATCGCAACGTGACCTAAAACCAACTCTTAAAATGGAAAGAAAAATGACAGCGCTAATAGTGATCAATAAAGAAACAAAAAGAAAACCAAATTTGCAAAAAAGAAAACCAAAAATTCAAACAGGAGAAAATGCTTGGAGAAAAGACCTTAAAGATCAAAAATGGAAAAGTGGATAGATCTTCGAATTTCCTTACAACAAATTTCATATAATCATATAAATGAAAAAGAAGTAGATCGACTCCAAATCTCAGAGAAGAAAAGTGACTCAAAGTAAGGAAGAGAGATGTCAAAATCCAAACAAAACATCATGAATTTTTATAAATCAAAAGGTTGGAGGCTAAAACAAATACACACTAAGATGGTGATAATCCTGAGCGGATGAATCAGCAAAAAACTACACTCAGAGATCGATTCCCAAAAGGTTTTTTAGCAGAAAAAAACCAGCGCTCTGGTGTCAAGGGCATCGGAGCATTGCAACGCTCTGTGGGAGCCTGCAAGGGAGTGTTGGCACTCTGGTTGAATAGGCAGGGGAGTGCTAGCCTCTGAGAAGAATAGAAACTTGCCCAGAACTCAAAAAACTCAAGAAAATCCATAAATTCAGTGTGTATGGCATGAATCCAAGAGCCAACAATACATCTAAAAATCAGAAACACAACATGAATAAGATCGAAAGGTGAGCAGAGGCTAAAACAAGACGGAAGAAGGAAACCAAAACAAAAAGCTTCGGTCCCTAGTGGAGTCACCAATTTCTGTTACAGGAAAATCCCCCTGTGGACAGGTGGATTCCCTCTTGGACCCTAAATCTCTAAGATCAAGACAAAAAGGTGCTAACTTTGGTCACTGACATCCATTTAAACCTAGCTAATATAATCTATAGATAAGAGGAAGAATATGTACCTTTTCTACGATGTTTGTCCTCGCCGAATCCAAGCTGAGCTCTGATCCCCAAGATCTTCAACAAGTCCTGCAATCCAATCAAAGACAAAGCATGCTTCCTATTCTACTATGATTAGTTTGAAACTAGATCTATCCATTAGAGACAAGTTCATGTAGGTATACACAATATTGAAGGAAACAGTCCAAGCACATGTATTAATGAGAACTCAATAGAGATACTTCCAGACCTTTGATGAAGCTGCAGCAGCCTCTTCCAACTCTCCTTTTCCAACCCCTTGCTCAAATGATCCACAAACAAAATGACTATGCTTCACTAATTGTCTCCCTTATGAGATCATAAGTTTGATGTCTTCAATGTCTCCCCTTTTCACCATGAGGAGGCCTTTTTATATAGGCTTGGAGAGGCCTAACCACCTTAGAGATTATTGGGATAGGTTGAGGATATTTCTCCATTAGTTGTGGATCCTCCCTAAGATCTAGCCTTGACCTTAGATTTGAATCCAACTGATTTCAGAGATAAGGAGGATCTTCCCCTGATTTTCTCAACAGCATAACACTCCCCCAGAATGGTGTATAGAGCACTACAACACTCCCCCAAGGGAGGGCAAGGAGCACTAGCACTCCCTGCTAGTGGGTAGGGGAGTGTTGCCCTTCAAAATTCATTTTAAGTGGTCTTTCTCAAGGCAAAGGCTTTGTACTCTTTGTCAAATGATTTCTTCTTATTTAACTAGTCTCTGAGGGTGTCTTCAAGTGTTCCTTGTGATGTTGTTCGAGACACGACATAGGCAATATGACAGTATGATGTTTGCGACACCTGTGGCCAAAATGTGACACTTGTAATGACGACAATAGGTCATCATTGAACTGAGTAATTTTGATGTGTAACACTTGTAGACTTTGTGAATTGGTTGGCCCAAAGAGATCAGTGTGGATGAATTCTAACTGTCTTGATGTTGAATATTCCTTGGTTCTGAATCTCACTCTATTTTGTTTCCCATGTTGACAATGTTTACAAATTGGGCTTGAGATCTTTATTATTTTTGGCATGCCTCTTACTACTTGGTGGTTACTGACCTTAACTAGTTTGTCAAAACTCAAATGTCCCATTCTCTTATTCCATAACCAACTTTCATCTATCTGTCCCACACAACATACTTCTTTTACAATTCTATTTAGAATGTATACATTGTTTGGAGTTCTGATTGTTGTTGCTACCAATCTACCAATGTCTTCTTTTCTTATTCTGCATTCATGGGAGTTAAACAGGAGTGTGTTTCCTTGGTCACACAATTGACTGACACTTAGAAGGTCATGCTTTAAATCTTCAACTAGTAGAACATTTTTTGTTGTGGCCTTCTGACTTCCAAGGCTGATTTTACCTTTCCCAATTATCTTGGTAGATTTATTGTCTCCATATGAAACATTTCCTCCCTTCTCTCTCTTTATCTTAAGGAATTTGTTTTCATCACCAATCATATGCCTTGAACATCCATTGTCTATGTACCAATAACTTTCTTTGTCTTAAGCATGCATTGCTAAATCACATTCTTCCTAAGAGCTCCTTTCTTGTTTCTTCTTACGAACTTTGGTGGTATTACTAATAGCGATGTGTTTCTCATTAGGGTCATGTGGAATTTATGCAATCTTGAGATTTATGGCCAAAATTGTGGAATTTAAAATATTCAATATCATAGTTGAATAGTGGAGCAAATGAATTCTTGTTTTTGTTGTCAACATGATTTTTTACTTTGTTGTTCACATAATTATTTCTTAGAGCATTGCAAATGCCTCCATTTGCATAAAAAACAGTTACCAAGAAAGAGATATTCATACATGTTCATATTACGTCCTCTTGGTGTCATCACCTTTCTGAATTCATTCTTCCCGTGAAGGACAATTGACTTTTGTTGGTTAGGGTTTGATTCATYGGTKTTCTCATTATGTTCAATGGGATTGAWTAGGRTCGTAGCATAAMTCTTGGGTTCTTCATTGGTTTTCTTTAATTTGTGGTTGSGATTGTAMCCAAKTCTAKTTCTRTYGAATGGTGAGCTTTGGTTATTRAGAATATTGTCTAATATCATGGAACTTTGTTCAAATTTTTACTTTTGTTCAACTTAGCTATAAGTGCATTAATTTTYTTCATTAAGGCAACATTTTYTTTGTCAAGTTTCTCACAATATTCCTCTTTGTTCTGTARTTGACTCATTATTTYCTCTTCAACTTTCTTCCATTCTTCTAGTTGAGAAACAAGATCAAAATTATGTGAMAATTCTTCCTTCAATTGTCTATTCTTTCTTCAGAGCCTTTTTATTTCATCTAGGGCATAGAGTAATTMTCCTTCAATATCAACATCCATATCTTCATTTTCTCCAATCTCYRRGACATTKTTATTGGCTTCATCTTCATTGGACTCTATTTCTTGGGCCATGAACAAAACATCTCCTTCAATCTCTTCATCACTTTCAGAAGATAGTAGTCGTTCTCTTTGGAATAGAGACTCTTCTTTTGCTTCTAGGAGTATTTGTTCCTTTGAGTTTTACCCTTTCTTCTTTTGTTAGAGTTAAAATCATCCTTATATTTATTGTCCATGTTTTTACTATGAGGGTATTTGGCAGCAAAGTGCCCTACTTCACCACAATTAAAACATTTGAAAAGAAGCTTACCTTTATATTTTTCGGTTCCTCTCTAGAGCCTTCTCACAAAGTTGGCTTCTTCTCCATCATAATCATCATTGGAGTTGAGCACTTTAAGTGTCTAAATAAATAGATAATTAAGGTGTTCAATGTAAATTGTCAAACCCAGGGAAGTTTTGTTATTGCAAGATAATTGTGCACGGTCTATGCTAGATTGATGATTGAAAACACTAATCAAGTTGCAGTATTGAAAGGAACAGAGTTTTGAAAAAATGAACACTAACACAAGTTGCCGACACAGCTGGAGTTCTAATCTACTGTTGCAGAATTGGAATCACACTTGCATAATTGAAATCTAAATTGATGAGTGTAAGAATCTTGGATTATCTGTTTTATTCTAATTTTCTATTTTATTCTTGCAGAAGGGAATTCTGTGCTAATTGCTGAAAAGAAATCTACTTTAATTGCAGGAAGGAAATTCACACTTATAATTACTTTTACTTGAAAGCAGAGTTTTACCTAGTGCAAAAATACAATTCTCCAGCAGTATACAACACTTGACTTCTAATTCTCATTAGACACACTGATGCACATTTGACAGGAAGGGACTAAACTGTAACAACAATTGTACTCTAAGAATGCTAAACAGATTAATCAGACAAATCAAAGTAACTAATCTAAAACTCAAAACAAAGGGGAGTTTGTGAGGAAGGTGGGCCCTTTCCTTCTCATTGAATCCACTAAAAAAGATTACAGTCAGTTGGAGAAACTCAAATCGCCTTCTTTATTAAAATCACCAAAAATTGCCTTATAAAAGTATATTGTAATTTCATTGTAAATCTAGACCGTTCATTATAAGGTCGCAGATCTAACGGTAGAGACTATGTTAGGGTTTTTTTCCCTAGAAGGCAACCCTCTTTTATGAGGGAAATGTATTCTAGCTATGGTAGAGGGTAAATATTGTATTCTGAGAGAGGAGACTGTGAGATAAAGAAGAGGAAGTTACATCGGGTTTTGTTGTAGGTTGTATCCCTTCATTTGTTGGATAATAATAAAGGAAGGACCTGGCAATTTCTCTGGTGGACGTAGCCCACACTGGGTGAACCACGTAAATATGTGTCTCTCTTGTATTGTGTGTCTTCCGTGTTGTTTTTCTGCATTTGTTTTATTTTATTGCTCCGCGGTCCTATTTTTCTAACAACTGGTATCAGAGCGTAAGGTAACTCGCAGGAAAAGAGGGTTCCTGGTTCGAGTGGGAGCAATGTCGAAACATGGAAAGTTTAGGGTCGAGAAATTTAACGGCCAAAACTACGAGTTATGGAAGATGCAGATGGAAGACTATTTATATCAGAAGGATCTATTCCTACCATTGAGAGGAGTAGCAAAGAAGTCGGCGGCCATGAAGGACGAAGAATGGGAGATTCTTGACAGAAAGGCTCTAGGAATGATACGGCTGAGCCTGGCAGCGTCGGTGGATTTCAATATTTCGAAAGAAAAGACAACGAAGGGTTTGATGGACGCGTTGGCCAAATTGTATGAAAAACCCTCAGCGTCGAATAAGGTATTTCTAATGAAGAGATTATTTAATA
>ML803270.1:234082-246065 GCA_009831015.1 Picea engelmannii
CGGTGGAGTTGTTGAGATCAGTCTCCAAGTGGGAGATTGTTGGTTGTGGAGCCTGATTATCTTCCTGATTCAAAGGTCCTTGCTTTCAGTCGTGTTTATACCCCATGAAGTATTTACACCCCAGAAGTATGTACACTCTTCCATGTGGGGGAGTGGAAAGGGGGGGTACCCCCTCTGCGGGGTCCAGGGGGGCTATCCCCTCGGCCAGGGGGTCTGGGGGCAAGCGGGGGTTCTGAGGCAGCGTCCCCCGATGGGGGTTCGGGGGCGAAGCCCCCGAAGCAAAAATTTCCTTATAAAAGTATATTGTAATTTCATTGTAAATTTGGATCGTTCATTATAAGGTCGAAGATCTAACAGTAGAGATTATGTTAGGGTTTTTTGCCCTAGAAGGCAACCCTCTTTTATGAGGGAAATGTATTGCGGCTATGGTAGAGGGTAAATACTGTATTCTGAGAGAGGAGACTTTGAGATAAAGAAGAGGAAGTTACAACAGGTTTTGCTGTAGGTTGTATCCCTTCATTTGCTGGATAATAATAAAGGAAGGACCTTGCAATTTCTCTGGTGGACGTAGCCCACACTGGGTGAACCACGTAAATCTGTGTCTCTCTTGTATTGTGTGTCTTCTATGTTTTGTTTCTGCATTTGTTTTATTTTATTGCTCCGCAGTCCTGTTTTTCTAACAAACTTCAAGTAATGGGTCATTAGGGATTCTCATTCCTCTATGAATCAACAACCCTATGAGTATGTGATTGGAAAGACAATTCATGGGGTGCTTGGATTTCTTGACAAAGTGAGCCATATTTTGCAAGCAATGAAGAAGGTAATAGGGAATGTTTATTATCTTCTGACGTCTCAAATGTGACAATACAACAAAATCAGAAAAATAAACAACTCGATATCTCCCTTCGCATGTAATGTACCTTTTGACGAATTTTGATACCTTCCCCCATGGCTCTGGTAAGGAACTGACATCTACACCTTGGAATTTAGTATGTACTTGCTCATTGCCCATAAGAAAACCCTTATGTGTGTCGAGAAGATGTGCTTTCCTGTTAAACCATTTTGCTCCTATGGTTGGAAACCCTGTCACAACGGTTATGCTCTCTTCTGTCACTAGAATCCGCACTCCGTGCACCATTGAATAACCGTCTGCAAGATTTTGACTGAAATCTAAGACTTCTGCTTCATTAAACCCCTACAGCTTCTTAAAATAAGAAATCCAGCCAGCCTGCAGAAATATTTGATAAACATCTGGGTGCAGCAACAATGCATCCATATTTTCTGGTTCATATCTCACAGGCGTTCCTCCCATGACGTTGCGTTTGTATTCGACAGTGAATTAGGAGGAGAAATCGACACCTAAACTAGAGACAAAGCAAGGTCGAATGTGCATTTGCATGAGGAGAGCAGTGTCGCAGCAAAAATAAAAGTGGTTGGAAGGTGGCAGAGGTGAAATATAAAAAGGGATTTTTTTGTTAGGTCGACGTGGATTTTTTGTTCCCCCCCAACTAATCTGATTGGCTTGCGGTTTAACGAATTTAGGACAATCGACAGGTAGGCATCAAATCATGCTTTCATAACTATGCTTTCATGGAAGATATTGCAAACAAATGTTCATCTAGAAAGGAATCATCTACTGGTGAATTATCATCATTTATATGCAATCTTGAGAGAAAATCAACAACCACATTTTCTTTTCCTGGTCTATCTACTATAGTGATGTCAAATTCTTGACGTAATAACAACCATCTTGTTACCCGGGCATTAGTAATAGGTTTATTCATCAGATATTTAATTGTTGTATGATCAGTATGAATAAAAGTAGGATAACCAGTGATATAATGTCTGAATTTATTGATCGCATAAACTACTACAAGGAATTCTCTTTCAGTAACTATATAATTTAACTCAAGAGGAGCCATGTTCTTGCTGATATAGTAAATAGCATAAGGATCTTTGTCCTCTTGTTTCCCAAGTACTGCACCAATTACAGTGTCTGAGGCATCTGAAGAAATGTGAAAAGGTAGAGCCCAATTGGGTCCTCTCAAAATGGGAGTTGTGGACAATTTCTGTTTCAGATCTGCAAAAGACAGTTCACAATTGTCAGTCTAACGAAAGTCAACATTTTTGTTAATAGAAAAAATAAGGGAGAGACAAGTTTGGAATTTTTTTTAATGAATCTCCTGTAATATCCAACATGCCCTAAAAACCTTCTTACCTCTTTCTAAGTTGATGGGATTGGAATGTCCAAAATTACCTAGATTTTGGTTGGGTCTACCTGAATTCCTACATAAGAAATGAAGTGTCTGATCACCACACCTTCGCTAATAATCATATGACAGTTTTTTGTACTTAGAGAAAGATGAGACTGCATACATCTTTTGAGAACTTTTTTTACATTCATCAACGCTTCATCGAAATCAATACCATAAGGTGTAAAATCATCCATGAATATTTCCATATAGTCATTCACCATATCAGAGAAAATACTAATCACAGCTCTCTGGAAAGTGGCTGGTGCATTACAAAAGCCAAATCGGAGAACCTTGTAGGAAAACTTACCCCAAGGATTGGTAAAGGTGGTCTTATCTTAGTCCTGTGGAGAAACCTTTATCTGGTTATAGCCACTAAATCCATCTAGGAAAGAGAAAAAAAATTTTCCAGATAGGTTGTCTAGAACCTGATCAATAAATGGAAGAGGGAAATGATCCTTCTGCGTGGCCTTATTCAGGGCTCTATAGTCCACACACTCTCCATTTACCATTCTTTTTAGGTACGATAACCAATGGTGACACCCACTCACTGTCTGATATAGGGTAGATGACTCTGACATTGAGAAGTTTTTGGAGTTTTTCCTTAACAATTTCTTTAAGATTAGGGTTCATCCTCCTTTGGGGTTGGCAAATGGGTCGGCATTCTTCCTTGATGTATATATGGTGGGTGCATAGTTCATAGGAAATTCCTTTCATATCCATGTAATCCCATGCAAATGCTTCCTTATATTCAATCAATAACTTCATCAATTGACGAGTTTCAACAGAAGATAAATCAGGATTGATGTTTAGGGATTTTCCAGGTTCGATTTCTACAACAATACTCTTTGAACCAACTTTAGGAAATAATTCAACTGTTTCAGTAATTTTTGTTTCAGCTGAATTAATTTGATTTACAATGGTTTCAAAAAACATTTATGGGCTTGTTCCTTCTTGGGCAATAGGGTCGAAGATTCTACTCAATAGGTGGTGGGTGTTCTGTGTAACAGCAGAGGGGTCACAGATAAAGCAATTGATTAACTCATCCTCTCATCTTTGAAACTCAAGGCTTTTGCTATGGTTAACACATGCAGAGCGCTTAGGTGTAACATGAGGATAAAGGGTAAGTTTCTTGGTGTCATAACCATCAGAGATGGTCATTGAACCAAATCTATAGGCAATGAAAGCATCGGTTGTAGCTAACCAAGGTCTTCCTGGAATTAGAGGGTGGCCTCCTAGATGGGTTTTGGGTTGCAATACGAAAAAATCGGCAGGATACTCCCATGAATCAACTGAGATAACTAGATCATCGATTACTCCTTCTGGTCTGATAGTAGAACGATCAACTAATTCTAAAACAGTAGGAGTAGGTCGGACTTTTGTTTTGAGTTAAAACAATTGTGTAGTCTCTATTGGCATAATGTTAATTGATTCCCCTAAATCGACTAACACATGGGAAATAAATGTTTGTCCAATTTTGGCAGTGATTGTAGGGTTTCCTGAGTCACCATATTTAATAGGTGGGGTTTTTCCTAACATCAGTTCAGACAATTCTCCCACTACATGTACTGTGAGGGGGTCCCTAGGTTTCTTTCCAGGCCTTTTGATACAGAGGTCTCTCACAGTCTTCACATAAATAGGGACATCCCTAATCGCTTTCAATAGTGGAATGTTGACATGCATATTTTGCAATTCTCCTAAGAGATTGAAGGATGGTAATTCCACAGTTTTGGTAATTTCCAATCTTTCAGGGAATGGGGGGTCTGCTAATTCTATAATAGGTTGCTCAATTTCTTTTGTATTAGCAGATGGTTTTTCCCTCGATTCCTTGTCTGATTCTGAAGATGGAGCATCTTCAATTATTGGCTCGAATATTCTCCCTGATCTCAATTTGATCTCATCACAAGGCATAGAAGTAATAGATAGAGTTGGCACATTGTGTATATAAATATTCTGAACGACCTTATTATTTGGATTTGGGTTATATTGCACAGGCATATGAGGTCGCAAGGGAGGATTATTCTATGGGGCATTAGGAGGTAACTATAGTTGTTGTTGTTGGTACTGAGGTTGGAACTGTTGTTGATAGGGGTTCGGTTGGTGATGGTTTTGATAAATGGGATGTTGTTGAGGGCCTCTCCAATATGGGTTCCATTGCCCATGGTGATTTTTTTGTTGGGGCATAGGTAACCATGCATTAGGATCTTGACAAGGAGGGGGAATCTGATTTGGAGAGGGGGCATTTAATTGGCCATATTGAAGCTGATTGTTTACATTATTCGAATAATTAAGTGTTGCGGGAGAGAATTGAGGGTTTGTACCTTGACCTCGTGGCTGCCATTGTCTCCTCTGTGTAATTAGATAGGCAGCCTCTGATTCCTCATTAGTCGCCTTAATTGATGCTTTTACACCTGGTAAGGAGGGACATTTTTCAGTGGGATGATCCAATTCACAAATACGACATACCTGAACAAT
The DNA here is from genome assembly GCA_009831015.1 of Picea engelmannii. NCBI lineage: Eukaryota > Viridiplantae > Streptophyta > Pinopsida > Pinales > Pinaceae > Picea > Picea engelmannii. Next base: position 238,810 of record ML803270.1, read on the forward strand.
GTTCAGTGGGCACTCCCTTTTTGGATGTTTGTCTTTGCACTTCGGACAGAAAATGGACAATGCCTTTTCTGCTTCTGCTTGTTTCTGTTTAATCTACAGAGTATCAATTTGTGAAGCAAAAGAGTTAATCATCTCTGTTTTGAAATCTTCTAACAAATTACCTATTTTATCTCTTGTTTCCCCTCCATTGGTTGATTTATGTACCCTTGAAAAAGTAGTATCCATGGTAGCTAACTTATTCTTTGTAGATCCTCGAGAGCATCTCTTATAAAGATTTACAATGTCATCATAGGATTCCTTAGATATATCTCCCTTGCCCAGCATATTCAGCATATCTAAACAATCATCTCTAACTCCTTTTAGAAAAATATTTTTCAGAATGTCCTTACTCACATCCAGATGTCCAGACCTTTATAGATTATACTGGAGTCGCTCCACAAAATCTTCAAGGGTCTCGTCCTCTTTCTGAGACATTTTGAACAATTCCTCTCTTTGTTCCCTTGTTCGGCAGTAGTCTTGGTACTTGTTCAGGAAAATCTGCCTCATTTGTCCCCAGGTTGAAATATTCTCTCCTCCAAGGCTCATGAACCATCTTAACGTATTACCCTTCAATGTAGCTGGAAACAATTTAAGCTTCTGCGCAGTGGTAGTGTAGTCATAGCTTCTACACAGAATATCAAATTCAAACAGAAACTCATCTGGATCCTCTATAAATAATATATGAAAATTTGGCAGAGCTGAGAGAGGTATGTTTTTCATAGGAGCCATCCCTCGAGTGGGAATATCAGAAATAGGAAAGACCAGGGTAGAGATTGTATTTTCATCATTTGCCTGATCTTCGTTGTTTGGTGGATTCTCACGGTGGAACTCTTCTTCAGTGTCCCCTTAATTTTCCATATGTGCTCTTTCTCTCCACTCAATATGCTAGATAATTAAAAGAAACACTAATCAAGTTCTAGTATTGAAAGGAACAGAGTTTTGAAAAACTTAACACTAACACAAGTTTCCGACACAACTGGAGTTCTAATCTACTTTGCAAAACTGGAATCACACTTGCATAATTGAAATCTAAATTGATGAGTGTATAAGAATCCTGGATTATCTGTTTTATTCTAATTTTCTATTTTATTCTTGCAGAAGGGAATTCTGTGCTAATTGTGGAAAAGAAATCTATTTTAATTGCAGGAAGGAAGTTCACACTTCTAATTACTTTTACTTGAAAGCAAAGTTTTACCTAGTGCAAAAAGAAAATTCTCCAGCAGTATACAACACTTGACTTCTAATTCTCATTAGACACATTGATGCGCATTTGACAGGAAGGGACTGAACTGTAACAACAATTGTACTCTAAGAATGCTAAACAGATTAATCACACAAATCAAAGTAACTAATCTAAAACTCAAAACAGAGGGGAGTCTGTGAGGAAGGTGGGCCCATTCCTTCTCACTGAATCCACTCAAAAAGATTACACTCGGTTGGAGAAACCCAAATCGCCTTCTTTATTAAAATCACCAAAAATGTTCAATTACAAGTTGTTTCACTTTACTTCACAATTACACAACTAATATTTCATATCAATGATTACAAAAGATCTGTTATTTAAAGACAGAGTCATTCAGTTCAAAATGGACTCAGAATAGCCTTGAGAATCCCATATTCTCAAGTTGTTCGTAAGATACAAGAGATCTATCATATTCATGAAATCAGGAAAAAAAATCAGTGTGAGCCAAGACATATAATAGCAGAGGATCAATCTTCAGGATTCGGCCTTTAGGATCGGTGGCCATATGTTGCAGTGAGTGTAACATATTTTAGGATTGGTGCACATCTGTCACAGTTGGTGTAACATCTTCCAGGATTTGTGGCCGTCTGTTGCAGCAAGTGTGATAGCTTCCAATAAAGGTGCACAGTTGTTGTAGTTATGTAACAACATGCAGGACTAGCGCACAACTGTAACAATTGGTTTAACAACAACGGTATTTCTTCAAGTCTTGGTTGTCTTACACATTTTGATCATTAGTTTCACATTTATGGGTAAAATATGAGAAATACTACCAATCAAACATGTTAGGTAAATAAGAATATCAAAGCAAGATCAATGATTCATACCTTGGGAAAAAGGGTCTTATCAAGCACTAAAGTAGGCATTTAGCATAGAAATGTTAAGGTTGAAAGGGTAAAAGATATAGTGAAAAATGGACATTTATGGGTCCTAACACCTTTCAGAGCCAACAAAACTTAGGAAGGATAGTGAGTTTGAAGTATCGAAAGGGAAGGTTCCTTTGTTCGGAAGACGAACGAACAAGAATTGTTCGGGAAGAGCCAAGGTATGTTGTGACCGTTGGATACAGGAAGGAGTGTGGGAGTCAACCCCTTGAGTCCTTCGGACTTTGCAAGTTCGGTGAATTAAGAAAGTTCATCGTAAGAGAAGTAAAAATCCTTGAAGTCCCAAAGTTAATTTGTACCTTAGATCTGAGGATACCCGGGAGCCATCCCGACCGTCAGATCTATGAGGTAATCAATCCGGCGCTGACCAACTCCGAGAGATTTCAATCAAGGAGTGAGTCAACCTACCGAAGTCCTGAAGTGCCAGAGTCCATCCTATTCGTTGGTGCCAGGAGACACGGGGCACCAGATCCTTCGCTTCAGAGGTTTAGTGCTCCAGAGAAAAATGGATTGTGTGAAGTGAGAACTACCAAAGGCCGAAGTGTTGGAGTTCATCCTGACCATTGATAGTAGGGGATGCATGCCCAAAGATCTGACACTACGGGAGGATTACATTCCATAGGTTTGCGTTGGTGAGCACGTTGAGATTCCCGAAGGGTGAAGCCCCGAAGTGATCTGTAGTTGTCGATTCGTGGGAGACACACGTCAATAGATCATGAACTCTGGGTGAAATCCTTTCGGGAGAAGGTGAGGGTGGAAAGGTAGAAACTCCCAAACACTAAAATCCCGAAGTAAACCATGATCGTCGATCGCTAGAAGGGAACATGGTGACAGATCGTCAACTCCGGTAGAACGCGAAGAAGAAGAGTTTGAAATCGTCGAAGCCCGAACAGTTGAAGCAGCTGGGAACTGTCAATCTATGGGAGGACACACGTCATCAGATTGTGAACTCCGCGTAAAACCATTCCGTGAGAAACAGAGAGTGAGGAAAACTGAGATCTAATATCTCTAAAGGCTGAAGTCTCGAAGGAGACGAGCATCGTTGATTTAGAGAGGACACGCGTTAGTATATCGCGAGCTCCAGGTGAATCACACCGAGGTTTTAGTTGAGAATTGAGATTCTCGAACCTTGAAGACCCGAAGTGAATATAGACCGCCAGATCCAGAGGGACACATGGCGACGGATCGTGGACTCCGGAGAAATTTGTTCGAGAGTTTTCAATTGAGATTTGAGAGTCCCAAAGTCTGAAGATCCGAAGTAAATCTCAATCGTCCGATCATCCGAAGTAGATCTCGGTCGTCAGATCGTTCGAAGTAAATCTCAAGCATTGGATCGACCGGGGTTAATCTGGATCGTCTGACCCCAAAGAGATGTAGCGTAGATTGGTGGATTTCGGGTAGAGTCCAACATAATTCATAGCCATTAGATCAAGAGGACAGGTGGCACAAATCTGTAGATTTCAGGTAAAGACCCGAAGCAAGCCTCAAGCGTCTGATTCAAGTGGACACGCGACAAAAATATGCTTACTTCGAGGGGAAGTGAAGTATGAGATTTGAGATCTCAGAAGTCTGGAGATCCAAATAAGATCTCGATCATTGATCGAGAAGGGAGCTGAAGGACCGTTGATCTGGTTGAAAGGGGCAAAGTCCCGAAGTGGAAGTAGAACCGTTGGATTGGGAGGACACGTGGCAGACGATCTACCATTTCAGAGAAATCACTCTGAAATAAACGAGAGTTTGAGAATTGAAACTCCCAAAGGTCGATCTCACGGAGAAGATCGTAGCCGCACATCTAAATGGATAGGTGTCAGTAGATCTTCCATTTCAAAATATTGTCATACAGAGAAAAGTAATGATTTGAGAGTTGAAAACTCTGAATCCTGAATCGTGAAACAAATCATGTCCATTATTTTGAAAGGGTCAAATTTGATCCGCGGTTTCGAAAGGGATAGATCTGAGCCATCAGTTCAGAAGTACCATCAAGATCTTGAGATCAATGGTCACGTCGAATTGTGGGGACAGAAAGTGTTCGAACTTTAAAAAGTTGAGGGCGGGCCGCAATCAAGACCACGGTATTGACAAAATGACACATGGTGTCTCGTGGTGAATTGTAGGGTGAAAAGCAGTTTGGTTCCAAACCACTCTTGTTCGCACCCACAATCACGTAATTGGCGTTCGGTCGTAACCCACGATCATATGCAATGGTCGCTAAGAGAAAAGGGGCTAACGCTAACGTCGAGACTTCACTGAGGCACAAAGGAGAAGGTCGCAGGTATCATAAGAACTACACCAGAGGCCGAAAGGGCCTGTGTTTGATTAAGAGGTGAGACTATCAAGGTCTAAAAATCTTGTTTGACTTAGAGAACCGAATAATCTTGACCGGAGGGTCGGGATGAGTCCCAAACTTTCCAAATTAGAAATCCTGGATGGAGAATCTATCCATTAAGAAAAGAAAAAATATTTACGCCCCATCGTGGGTCTGTTACAAATTGGTATTAGAGCATGGTTACAACACTTGGCCTACTTGGGCTCATGTATGAGTCGCGTAAGGAGATATTTTTATCTACATTTACTCCTTGAGGAGAAGGACGGCATATTGAACCTGTGATTTTGGGAATTATTGTTGAATCTCAGCAAAATAATTTCTTTAGCCCTTGTCAAAGTGATAATTACTCTTACCGGAGTAGGGATATGCTAATTAACATTTATAATAAGACTTGAATGTGGATATCTTAAGGTGGCAAGGTTCTGTCAAGAGCAGCTAAAGCCCGAAGGACGGATGACCTAGTGTTCGTAACACTGCTTCTAAGCATGAGCAGTTGGAACTTCAGGCACTGATGATGGTGGATTATATAGTGGTTAATACCTTTGTGGGCTTAAAGGAATCTGATAGGATCAGGTAGGATCCCTGGCAGTTATAGTTACTGCTTTATATTAAAATCAGAGTATATAACTCCTCATGACCAGAGAAAAGTGAGATGGGTAAAATTCTATGGACGTTGAGGCAAAAAGGATTTCTTGCTAGACGTTGTCGCATAAAGAGGAAAGTGACCCTGGTTGGTTATTGCCTTGAGAGAAGGCAACATCAATACAAGATATGACTGTGAGATTAGTCATGTAAGTGATTAAAATCTCAAACTAAAGGACACTAATGATGAAATTAAACTATTAAGCGAATGCATGAGGTAAAAAGGTGCAAAAGATGCACCTACTTATACACGAATGTGTATACATGATCATAAGGATTATTAGAAGATCCTTGGGAAAAGGATATATAAGCCTGATATGTGCATGTGTGTGAATGACATGGAAAAGGTGCAAGCAATAAGGTAGCACGATGAATACTTATCCGTGTTTAATTATGCTTGAGTGCATGGGTTTAATGCATTGTGGAGCTTCCTAATATGAATCTTGATATTAATACTAGTTAGGTATGAATGATATTAAACATGCAAGTGATGCACATGTATGATATAAGAGTATAGTTATAGGTACAATACGGTTTCCCTGATGAGTGAAATATAAAACAAGAATTGCTCTTGCTGAGAATAAATGAATAGTATGGTTGCATGGCTGACTCCATTCCAAAGAGTCATGAAAGTTTTGTCCCAAATAATAGCTTGATGGGGAATGTATTCCCTTTCCTCAGGAAATACTAATATAATTAGTTAAAAGGGGTAAATGAGAAAATATGCTCTGTTGTCATAATAAGAGGCAAGTGATTATGCCTTTGAGGATCACAGGAGAAGGATTGTGAACAATCCTGAGTCGACTGATCTTAAAGGTAAAGATGTAGGTGGGATGTGAAACATACCTATGACCTCTACAGGAAGGTTTAGGATTATGAATATGTTTAAGTACATCATGGATGTAAGTTAACAAAACCAGAGTATGTATGGATACATAATTTGGGTACATGACAAAGGTGCATGTTTATATTCCTTATGGAATATTGGGTAAACTGCTAAAGCTAACTCAAGGCTGAGTCCATCACAAATAGTGATGGACATGCAATAAGGAAGTTGCATGCTGAGGGAGTTTCTTGTGGAACAACTGTGTGAAAACTATGTCAGGAGGACAGAGTCACAACCTTAGTAATTGCTGAGAAACTGAGCAGTGAGCTACAAACTTATATATATACATACCAGAATCCTGAATTACATTTTGAAAAACATCATGTAAGAAATATAAGACTAATAAATGAATATTGACCATTCTTATAACTGAATGGTAATGTGCAGGATGAAAAGGTTCATGATCCATTATGAACAAAAAAAAAGGGGTTTTCTATTAAAGCATGTTGTTATATTCCAAAAAGGTTAAGATGAGGCCTAACCAAGGTTGCCCAAGGAAAAGAGAAGGAAGATCCCAACAGGGAGTAAATTGAAAAAGCAGAGAAAAGACAGTGAGGCCTTAGAAATAACTCAGTTGGGCTGAAAAGTCCCAGGCGATGTAGAAAGAATTTGAAGAAGGGGAGAACCCTAACTCCTTTCTTGCTATGTGTTATGTTTCCTTTGGAATAAGAAATTTGTTTTACTAATGAAAGTAAATGTTTTGACACCAGGGTGATGAGGATTGTATTACTGTAGAAACCGTTGAGAACTATCGGTATTGCACTCATAAAAACTTTAAGGATAATGCGATGAAGTGCATACAGATATGCTAGGACATGTCTGAAAATGTTTTACTAATTTAAATGTTATGGTACTTGAATTTTTAATTTACATGATGACTAATGTGTTTATGATGTATGTCATGTGTAGAAAGAAATAGATTGGAACTGTTGAGAAATGCAGTGGCCAATAATGAACAACCTCGATCAGAGGATGACTATGAGAAGGTTCTTGTTGAAAGATTGTTGAAGAGACTTTAAAAGTCCCCATGGAGCACCACTGATGGGATAACATAAGAAGGGGTGCTAACAACCAAAACCGGTATAAAAATGTCCATGCCTATGTGGCACAAGGTATGAAGGGATTGGGTAAGAATCCCTTCTGAAATGTTTTACGGTCTTAATGTTACGTATGGAATGTTGAAAGGCAGTTGTATGCCTTGGATACCCAAGTAGGGTATGATTCAGGAAGGATAAC
>ML803270.1:260775-277785 GCA_009831015.1 Picea engelmannii
TCTTGCTCTGAAAGAATTTTGTTGCCTCCCCATTGATTAGAATAACATATATAGTGGAAGTTACGCAACCCATTACCAAATTTGTTTTTTCCATCCCAAAGCCACATTGGAGGAAGATTAACCTCAAAAAGTCCCAGTTTATGCAATCAAGTGCCTTCTTGAGATCTAGCTTTAGTATAATAGCTTGATTTTATTTTTTACTTTATGTTGTGCAGGCACTCCTATGTCGTGCCAATAATGTCTAAGATTTGTCTTCCCTTGAGGAAGCCCAGTTGGTTCTCTGATAGCGCTCAAGAGAGTATAGGTTGAATTCTCTTTGCTATGATTTTTGCACTAATCTTGTAGCATAGATTGCATAGAGTGTTTGGGCAGAAATCAGAGAACATACTGGGACGGTTAACTTTAGGGATCAGTGCTATGAAAGTTGAGTTAATATGTTTTATAACTTCACCTTTTATTCTAGAATCCTCCACAACATCGAGCAAATCCTTCCCGACCAACTCCAAATAATGTAGAAAAAATTCTACAGTCCAGCCATCTGGCCAAGGACTTTTATCCTTTGAAAATCCTTTCAGAACCTATAGAATTTCCTCCCTTGTGCAAGGCTTTTCTAGAAATAAGACTTCCTCCTCCAACACCATTCTAGGGAATAGCCTTACAGTAGCAACCTAATTACCAATATTATTTGTTCTTGTATCCTGATGGAAATATTTAAAATGATTGATAGCAACATTCTTTATGGCCTCTTTTTCTAAATGGATCCTGCCCGCTTCATCCTCAATCTCCCAAATGTGTTATTTATTTTTTTGGAAGCTGGTGAATCGATGGAAGAACTTTGTATTTTTATCTCCGCTTGTGATCCAGATGGCTCTACTCTTCTGTCGCCATCTCTCTTCCTCCTCCAGAAGATTTTGTTTGCATTCATCCTCCAAAATCTTCACCTGATGCTCAAATTTCTCATTATGTATTCCCTGTGCCTTCTGTTGTAAAAGTTCATCTAGACCTCCTTCGACTTTCTCCATCTATAAACGATCCCTGATCCGTTTTTCATATGACCAGGCCTTTACCTGAGTTTTTCATAATTGCTAACCTCCCTGCCAATCTTCTTTGTGCTCCCTCTGAATGTTGAAGTGTTGAATTTTTCCATACCTCACACACCAATGTATCAAAGGATGTGTCACCTAATCAGGTTGGATTTAGCTTGAAAGGAAATGCTGCCACAGACAGTTCTTCACCCCGCTAAAGAAAACTGGGGCATGATCAGAGATAAAAGTATATTCAACCCATGCTCTATATCTACAAGAGGTAGTGAGCAAGTCCTTCACCACGTATATTCTATCTACTCTCTTTGATATGCCTTCAGTTCCATACCTACCATTTCTCCACGTCGGCACCACCTCAGCAAGGGACACATCCACCAAATTGTTTTTTGTAAAAATCTCCTTAAAAAAACATGCCAGAGGATCTGCCTACGTTGAATCTCCCCAAATATCCTCTGAGCTTGTTGTAAAGTTCAGGTCACCTGCCAAAATCAAATCATCAAGTGCTAGAAGACCCACTCCATCAACTTTTTCCCATAATTTCTTACGCTCTTGGCATGGTCCATACACATTCAGGAGGGACACCTTCCTTTTATTCGCTAACCTAGTACCTGCAAAAAAATGTCGCCACAACTTAGGACCGACACTAAGTCAAAGAATGTAGGATCCCAAGAAACAAGAAGCCCACCAGACTTTCTAGCAGATCTTACTGCACAGATCATCCACTCGGGCCTGAGCAAATACATGAAGTTTCTTTCCTTTTCCGCATCCACCAAAGTTTCTTGTAGGAAAATTACATCTGGAAGAGTTTTTGCTAAGAGTCTTCTCATGGAGGCCAATTTAAAGGGGCCTCCCACCCCTCTAACATTGAGGGATAAAAGGATCATGACTTTTCCCGTGCTAGGGCTTTCATGCCTTTAAGCGCCCCTTGATCTAGAATAGTAGCAGACTGAATTGTAGATGAAGAACCCATGGATCCCTCCTTTTTACGAGCACTCCTAGTTTTAATAGGAGATAACTCAATACCCAAGCCCCGTGACCATGTCGGTTCCTTCATAGGATCGATCCCTACACTCGAGGGATCAAAATGAACTCCCTTAGAGCTAGAGATGGTGACTAATACCTTCCCTAGGTAAGTTGGGATACAGATGGAGCTTAAGTTTTTGTTAATGGAAGGAACTAAGGCAGAGATCATTCTATCCATAGAGTGATCGCTAATGGCTGGTTCACCAAAAACCGGAGAAATAAAGGAGTCATCCTCATCTAAGGACACAGGCAGGACAAGAGAACTCAAAACTTGATGAGATTGTGGCTCCGGAGAGGTCACTGGCGGGATAACAGAGAAAACTTGTGTCGAATGGTCAGAGTCCAACTCAGGAATTTTACCAACCTCTGTCTGATGATCCGAGTCGGAAAGAAAATAACTGACTAAGTGATCTCTCTCCCATGCAGAAAGCGAATTATACAACATAAGACAAAAGAGTTTAAGCTTACTAATGAAATTAGTATACGCCGGTTCAGGGCTCTCCTCAGTCCTTCAACCCGAGTAAACTCCCAAGTCTTTTTGGTCCCGAGAGGGAGTGTAATTGTCAACCATGTTATCCTCCGAGGTCCTCCTCAGATGGAGCTCCAAAGGTATGTGTACAGTGCTTTCGCAAGTGTCTTGTTTTTCTGCAGATCGAACAACAAAAAGGGAGGCCTGGATAATCCAACCGTTGGATGAACAAATGGCCCCTCCACTCTATATCCAAGGTTTCGAATAACCCTGCATGAATGTCAACCTCGACAAGAACCTTTGCCATTCATTTATCAACAACACATAGAGCTTGTTCGCCAACCATTATAAAATGTCCTAAAGCATTACCTATCAGCTCCAAATCATTTTCATTCCACAGTTGTAGTGGTAGCCGCGGTAGGAGAACCGAGAAGTGGCGGAAGCTGAAGTACTCCGTTGAGGGGTCAAGGTTGATGTGCCACTACTTCAACATCAGACTTCCTCCCCCATAGCCCCAAAACTTATCTATGATACACACCGAGTCTACCGACCTCTTAAAAATAAACCCTATCCATCCTCTAATTAAGGTTAAAACCTCAGGTAAATAGCTCAAAACAGGCTCCCAAGAATACTTCATCCACTCTGACAGCTTTTGTGTGCAACGAGCCCTGTACGCCTGTCTGCCCACTCAAGTGTAGAGTGCAAGGTTGCAGGCTTCTTCTAATCCTACATCCATACCCATAACTAAGCAATGCTTTTTCGTCTTTGGCTTCCACACCCGCTGTGGGTGCTTGTAGACACCTTGCTTTAGACATATAAGAACCTTTCGTCGCTCTAAAAAACTAGGCTTAGAAGGAGGGTTAATGTTAGTAGTCTATGGTAAAACACCATGAGCATCCTTTTCCTGAGCTCTCCTAGCTGTTGAAACACCCGCAGAGCCCTCCTTTTGCTTTGGAACTGCAGACTGAAGTGTACATGAACCCGTCTCTCTACTAGACGATAGCGTCAGGCAATTGCATACATTATGGGGAAAAGGAGGCGTATGTAGTTGAGTAGCTGAAACATTAAAGTCACAATTATGACTAGTCCTCTTGTAATAATTATTGCAGAGCTCGTCAACCGAAGCTAACAATCCATGTCGTTCCCAATGCTCCACGTCCTCCACACCTAGGAGAGCTGTCACCTCACTTTCCATTAGGAAGGTTCAAAACCCTTCTAAAGTGCTACCACCTTAGGGAAAGTCTGAGAAAACTATCAAAATCCCTGTCTCATCATAAGGGTGAGAATCGAGAAATCCAGTTGAATAAATGAAGAGGTGACGTAAACTGCTTAACAATTAAGTGACTGCCTACTAACCACCCACTCCATTAATGAGAGCTCAGTTACTTCAAAAAATGCACTAAAAACTATATGTAAAACAACAAAGCAGTAAGTCGTCGGAGTAGCTAGCGGAAGGTCAAAGATTCTAGCAATAAAGTAAGACAGACTTCCCATACTAAAAGAAGGAAACACGACCTGAGCTTAAGACTCCATGAGAGGATACCCCTAGTCAAATAAAATTCTAAAAGGAAACACCAAGTAGATAGGGGCTTCCAACAAACCTAAAACCCAAAGATCTGCCATTAGACCTGCAACTACAAAGGAAGGAAATCTTCYCRCCTCCTCCCCAATAGCTAAACATTACTTACACATTTTTATCAACATAATGCTATGATTCTGATTTTGGATTTATGTTACTGACAAGGTAATTGAAATTTATTAAACCATAGCTTTTAAATAACTTTGACATTTTTACATATTAGAAAATGAATAAAAAATAATTATTTAATATTAATTTGTAAATTCTTTATAACTTATATATGAAAATAATAAAAAATATTTATTTAAAAAATTCTATATAAAGTGATAATTTATTTATTTTAATGAAGAAAAAAAGACTTCCTCTATTAATTTAAAAACTTTACTTTATTTTAAAAAATAATTGTTGAGTGGGGATGAGATTCGATTCACTTGCATTTTATATAATAAAGCATTGAATTTTGAATAATTTGTTAGATGTATCGTACATGAATTATAATATAATTTTGTTTTAATATTTTTTCTTTATATTTGTTATTTGTGAGATGTTGATAATAATTGTAATTCTCATTTCAAAGATATATTTTTATGTTGGAGCTTTGTTTTATAGTAGTAGCGTCATTCCAAATTGTATGTATGTGTTGTGAACAATTTTATATGCATAAATTTAATTTTGAATTGTAAGTCAAGAAAATTTTACATGTATAAATTTAATTTTGATTTGTAAGTCTAGAAAAATACGGTGGTACTTGTTAATTTTACCTAGTGTCTTATATGTACATACTTTTATTAATTATGAAAAAAATTACATAATGAATGAGAGGTTGAGGGTTTATATAACCTTTAAATCTTTATTACAAAGTGTTACATTTTTTTTATTAATAATGAAAAGATAAACACTACGATTAAAATATGATTATGATAGTCTATCTTTTAAAATTACTATTTTAATAAATACTTAAAATTTATAATTATTTTATTTTATTAGAATAAATTTTAAAATTATAAAAACACCAATACCACCCTTTTTCAATCTAAACATCGAACATATAAAAATTTAATTCCACATTAAGACTTTCCCTCTTTACATCACATACATATAATTGTTGTATTTATCATATGATATTTTGAAAGACTTTTATTTTTCATTACTCATCCTATTCACAAAGAAAACTTAAAAAATTTAAATCAATATTTTAATTGAACATAACACACACCACACATAAAGCCCATACTAACATTTTAGATGCGGGGAAGAGGAATTGGGAAGAACTTTAGCGCCCTGCAACCCTAGTGCCCTGTTATCTTGAAGCATTTGATGCACGCTCTGACACCAGAGCCCTACCGCCCACTTCCACGTTCTGCAGGATAGCACCTCACGAGTTTTCTGCACACCCAACACTAAGCTCGAGAGAGGGGGGGAAACCCCCCTTGTACAATGATATCGTCGCCAACGACAGACACAGAATCCGTGCTAAGCGCCCTGCCTTCGAGCCACCGACGCACCTGCAGGATCAACTCTTTACCCAAGAACAAGGACTCAGCAAAGAAATGGAACTAGAACCCAACACATCTCATCTGCAAGCTTCCAAAGTCTGGCTGCCAGGTAAGTGTATACCATAAATGGAAAAACCCCCACTTTATCACATCAAATCAACACGGGTTATGGAACACACCCAGTTTATGATGGATCACGCACTGATTGGCAAATTCTTGGGCCTGTGGCCGACTGAAAGAGATCTCACTCGCTGGATCAAGGATTGGTGGAACCCTAAAGGAGATTATGAAGTCCAGCTTAGTTCCAAGGGTTTCTTCACAATAATCCTGTACAATCTCGAAGACAAGGAAAAAATCTTCGATAATGGACCGTATTTCTATAACTTAGCGGGTCTATTTCTGAGATTCTGGACCGACAGATTCAGTCCGGAGCAGGAGGACTTTACAAGAGCCCCAGTCTGGATCCGATTGTACTCTCTACCCCGGGAATTCTGGCAAGAAGAAATACTCATGGGCATCAGAAACATGGTGGGACAATATGTCAAAGCTTCAGAAGCTACAAAAATGAGGAAGTACACCTCATATACCTGTATCTACATCTATATGGACATATCGAAAGCCCTGTCAGGTTCCATCATGCTTGAATACTAGGACGAAGACTGGAACCAGACAATCGACTACGAACACATACCCTTTCGGTGCAGGAAGTGCCATGAGCACGACCACTTGTTCAAAGATTGTTCTTTGAATTCCACAGCCCCCAAGCTCAATGAAAGCAAGCAAAAGGATGGTTTTGCCAATGTCACAGGAAGGCAAAAGAACCCATCAAGAAAATATAATCAGAGCTCGGCCTCAAAGGTCCCCACCAAAAATTCCTATGAAGCTCTGAATCAGCTGCCAGAAGATGCGGAAATACAGAACCCCCATCAAGCAACAATGCAAGCGAAAGGCAAAAGCCCTGAAGTGCCAAACACAACCCACCCAAAAGAAACAACCCAGACAACACAATCAGGCATAGACGGAGACACCAACATGCTCATGGATGAAACGGATTTGGCGGAGATAGACCTGGAAAAACTGGAGGAAGCCCTCAATCAAAAAGATCTGCAACACGTCCCAATAGATTAGCTCCGGAAAGTTCATAAAGTGTTTACCAACTCCACAATGGGATCTACAGCTAGACTAGGCATCTCGATAGATCCAGGATCCGAGCCCAAGAGATCAAACAAAGAAAACAAGAGAAGAGGACGTAAACAAGCCCATCAACTTATTAAAGAGGCAGGGCACCTGATGATCAAATCAGGCCAGATACAGAGGTTATTGGAGGGATACCTCCACCCCCCTCCACCTTCCTCATGATGAAGACAATAACTTGGAACATCAGAGGTCTCAATGGAAGATCCAAGCAGAGGATCGTCCGAGAATGTATTAAAACAGAGAACCCGAATATCCTTCTCCTGCAGGAAACTAAATGTGTAGGGCAGGAGGCTGAAAAAATCTTTCGACGCAGCTGGAGAGGTGGTGACTTCCTTTACCAAGATTCAGTGGGCGCTTCAGGAGGACTAGCCATCCTTTGGAACCCACAAACAGTCTCTATGCATCATCCCTTCTCTACAACAGGTACTCTAACGGCTCACTTCAAATTTGTAGCTTCCACCAAGGAAGGAGCCATCACAAATGTCTACGACCTGCAGTCCATCCAAGATAAGGAGAGCTTCGTGCAAACCCTTCAATATGTCAAAACTCTCATACACACGCCACACTGGATTGTTGGAGGCGACTTCAATATGATCCTAACGCTGGAGGAAAAAACAGGAGGAACAAAACGACTGGAGCAGGATAGTGGTAAGTTCAAAACCCTAATAGAGCAATTAAATATGGTTGATATGGAAACCCGGAATGGAATCTTTACCTGGTCCAATAGAAGAACATGGCACCAACATGTTTCTTGTAGACTAGATCGCTTTCTAGTGACTGAAGCCCTCCTCGAAAGTGACCAGGCCATGGAAGCAAATATAATGCCAAAAATAGGGTCAGACCACTGGCCTATCGCCTTTTGTCTGGACCTGAGCTTCCCCCCTAGGCCCAAGCCCTTCCGCTTTGAAAAATTCTGGCTCACCCACCCAAACTTCCACCAGCTGGCTCACACATGGTGGGCCCAGGCTGAAATAGATCATGGCACTCATATGTATAAGTTCCAGCAGCGCCTTAAGAACTTCAAGCAACATTTGAAAAGCTGGAACAAATCCACTTTTGGAAACATACTCCTCAGGCAGAAGGAGATCGAGAGCCAACTTGAGGAACTTCAACGAAATTTCATCTCAGGAAGCAGAACTCAGAACCTGGTGAAGGAAGAGGAGCAACTAATTGCAGACTTGGAGGTCTGTAGGGAACAAGAAGAGATCCTATGGAGGCAAAAATCCAGGGTTCAATGGCTCAAAGAAGGGCAGCACAACACAAAATTCTTTCACAAAGCGATGACACACCGCAGATACATCAATCACATTACCCAATTGGAGGATGATCAATGCATCCCTATAAGAGATCATGACCAAATAGCGGAGGAACTCAACTCCTTCTATAAAGATCTCCTCACAGAGACCAATATGAACAGGGAGGAAGCCATCCAGAAAATCACCAAGCACATACCCCAACTGATCACCTTTGAGCAGAATAGAGCACTGATAAGGCCAATCACTCAGTCTAAAGTGGACTCAACAGTAAAGGAAAT
Source organism: Picea engelmannii (assembly GCA_009831015.1). NCBI lineage: Eukaryota > Viridiplantae > Streptophyta > Pinopsida > Pinales > Pinaceae > Picea > Picea engelmannii. The sequence continues at coordinate 269,117 of ML803270.1, forward strand.
GCCACCAGGTAAAGCACCAGGTCCGGATGGCTTCACTATGGATTTTTTCCATTATTGTTGGGACATGATCAAGGAAGATGTCTGGCTGGCGGTAGAAGAATCAAGAACATCTGGTCAAGTTCTCTCCACTCTCAATGAAACGTTCATCACTCTCATCCCCAAGGAGGAGCGAGCCACACGCCCAAAACAGTTCATACCAATCTCCCTCTGCAATGTCATTTGAAAAATAATCACAAAGGTCATTTCCAATCGCCTCAAGCCGCTCCTACCGTTCATTATTTCCAACAAGCAAGCTAGCTATGTAGAAGGATGACAAATCATGGACAACGTCATACTGGCCAATGAGGTGATCCACTCCTTAAAAACGAGCAAAACACTAGGTATGCTTATCAAACTCGATCTCTCAAAAGCTTTCGATAGATTAAGCTGGCAATACTTGCGTTTTGTACTGGAATCCTTTGGCTTCAATAAACCCTGGGTCAACTAGATTCTCAATCTTACCTCCTCTTCCTTCTTTTCAATTCTTGTCAACGGCACACCCTTCCGACCATTCCACTCCACCAGGGGAATCAGGCAAGGTGATCCTCTATCTCCTTTTCTCTTTGTAATCATGGCAGAAGGTTTAGGTCACTATCTCAAAGCAGCGGTTCATGAGGGTTCACTTACTAGGCTGCCACTTCATAACCTTCACTCGCCGCCCTCGCATAGCCAGTTTGTCGACGATACCCTTCTCATGAACACCCCCACAGTTAGAGAAGCCACCAAGCTCAACTCAATTCTCTCTGAATTTTCAGAAGCCTCAGGCATGCTACTAAACCTGGACAAATCCAAACTCTATTTTTTCAACATGCCAGCCTCGGTTCAGAATCACCTTTCAAGACTTCTAGGAATTTCCAAAAGTTCCCTCCCTTCCATCTACCTAGGCATTCCCCTAACTAGAGAGCTAGTGCGATCCATTTAATGGGATAGCCTGCTCTTGTCTATCGCCAACAGGTTGAACAACTGGACCTTTAGACCTCTGAACATTGTTGCCAGACTGGTCCTGCTCAAGTCAGTCCTACAAGCTCTGCCAACTTACCTCTTTACTGCTCTGGCAACGCCCATCTCGGTCATCAAGGCTATCAGGAGTCTCCAAAGAAATTTCCTGTGGTAGGGAAACCAAAATAACAAAAAGTGGGCTTTAGTTGGATGGGAAAAACTTGGTAAACCCTAAAAGTTCGGAGGTTTGGGAATTCGGGATCCGGGAAAGCTTAACCAGGTCATGGGAGCCAAGATGTGGTGGAGGTGGCTGCAGCATCCGAAAGAGCTCTGGGCACAAATTTGGAAACAAAAGTATGCCCTGAACACTCAGCCTGACCAACTAATCAGATTCAATGAACAAATACAAGGATCCAACATATGGAACACCGCCTGGCAAAATCGCCCCCTGATTCAGAAGCATGCTTTCTGGGAAGTGAGAAATGGTGAAAGCGCACTCTTCTGGAAGGACTCTTGGCAACAACTACCCCCTCTTAGTGACCTGGAAAGCCTCAACCCTCTCAAAAATCAATTACAGCTGAACATATTCAGAACTGTTAACGACTTTTGGATCCCAACTCACAAAAGACAACCTTGGAGATAGTGGAAAACAAGCCAAACATAATTACAGATCATGGAGGATATCAACCTTCTACCCTGGAAGAACTGTATACTACACCGGAAAATTCCAATCAAAGAGGGACCGAACATACTCCGATGGGGCCACTCCACAACAAGCATCTTCTCGGTCAGTGAGGCATACTACCTACAGGGAAACTACCAAAACCAAATCCCCGAAACCACTTGGAGCAAAGTATGGCAATCAATACTCTGCCCCAGGGTCTCCTTTTTTCTTTGGATCACAACACAAAACCTTATCCTCACCTGGGACAATCTTCTAAAGAAAGGATTTATAGGCCCCTCCAAATGTACCCTCAGCCAACAAAGCGAGGAAACCATGGAACATCTCCTCAACAAATGCCATTACAGTCAACAGATCTGGGATTGGGGAGCCCAAGCCATGCGACGCTCCTAGAGAAATCGAGGTAGCATCAGGGATACCCTAGCTAATTGGGAAACAATTTCCTTCCAAAATCCAATTCTCTAGCACATCTTGCAGCTGCTCCCGGGTTTCACCTTATGGGAAATTTGGAAAGAAAGAAACAAGAGAATCTTCCACTCAAAACCATCCCCTACCACCATTACATGGGAGAGGGTTAAGAGGCTTATCCGTGAAACAGTCCATAACAAATCTTGGCTCCATGAAGATCTGCAGTGTAAGCCCGAGGAGGAGAGTATTCTCAAAGGTTGGGACATGCACATGCGTGTGAAAACCCAGGGGAAGACTAAAAAACGACGAGCTAACAGTCCCACGGTATGGACCCCACCCCCCTCAAGCTTCCTCAAGCTTAACCTCGATGGGGCCTCTAGGGGTAACCCTGGACCAGCTGGTTTTGGAGCTGTCCTTCGAAACCACACTGGTAAGATTATTCACATGATGGCAGGCTTTTTAGGGGAAAACATGAACAATGTGGGGGGAGCTCACAAGCCTTGTCAGAGGCCTCCAAGATGTTGTTCAACACGAGTACCATCAGCTCATCGTTGAGGGAGACTCCCAAATCATAATCCAACTCATCTCCAAAATCCTACATGGTGAACTCCCCAAGCGGATCTCCCCCAGCTGGAGACTCTCAGGACTTCTGGAGGATTTCAGAGATCTTATCCACTCCAATCTCATTTTAATCCCTTCTCATGTGAAATGAGACGCTAACAAGGTTGGAGATCACCTGGCAAATACTAGAACCGAGTCTAAGTCAAAACTCATATATTGGCAACCCATCTCTCTGATGATACATACCTCTCAAGGCGTTGCAAAGACCTTGAAAGCAGAGACTTCCCAGCCCCGGATGGGGTGACATGCGGCAGCTCCTTGCCACCAGGCTCTGCACTGAGCCACAACATAAATGCTGATGGCCGCCACCCATTCGCCTTGCATTTACGATGGTAGACGACCATTACAACACAAATTTGGAAACAAAAGTACGCACTAAACACTCAGCCTGACCAACTAATCATATTCAATGAACAAATACAAGGATCCAACATATGGAACACCGCCTGGCAAAATCGCCCCCTGATTCAGAAGCATGCTTTATGGGAAGTGAGAAATGGCGAAAGTGCACTCTTCTGGCAGGACTCTTGGCAACAACTACCCCCTCTTAGTGACCTGGAAAGCCTCAACCCTCTCAAAAATCGATTACAGTCGAACATCTTCAGAACTGTTAACGACTTTTGGATCCCAACTCACAAAAGACAACCTTGGAGATAGTGGAAAACAAGCCAAACAGAATTACAGATCACGGAGGATATCGACCTTCTACCCTGGAAGAACTGTATACTACACCGGAAAATTCCAATCAAAGAGGGACCGAACATACTCCGATGGGGCCACTCCACAACAAGCATCTTCTCGGTAAGTGAGGCATACTACCTACAGGGAAACTACCAAAACCAAATCCCTGAAACCATCTGGAGCAAAGTCTGGCAATCAATACTCTGCCCCAGGGTCTCCTTTTTTCTTTGGATCACAACACAAAACCGTATCCTCACTTGGGACAATCTTCTAAAGAAAGGCTTTATAGGCCCCTCCAAATGTACCCTCAGCCAACAAAGCGAGGAAACCATGGAACATCTCCTCAACAACTTCCATTACAGTCAACAGATCTGGGATTGGGTAGCCCAAGCCATGCGACGCTCCCAGAGAAATCGAGGTAGCATCAGGGATACCCTAGCTAATTGGGAAACAATTTCCTTCCAAAATCCAATTCTCTAGCACATCTGGAAGCTGCTCCTGGGTTTCACCTTATGGGCAATTTGGAAAGAAAGAAACAAGAGAATCTTCCACTCAAAACCATCCCCTACCACCATTACATGGGAGAGGGTTAAGAGGCTTATCCGTGAAATAGTCCATAACAAATCTTGGCTCCATGAAGATCTGCAGTGTAAGCCCGAGGAGGAGAGTATTCTCAAAGGTTGGGACATGCACATGCGTGTGAAAACCCAGGGGAAGACTAAAAACAGACGAGCTAACAGTCCCACGGTATGGACCCCACCCCCCTCAGGCTTCCTCAAGCTTAACTTCGATGGGGCCTCCAGGGGTAACCCTGGACCAGCTGGTTTTGGAGTTGTCCTTCGGAACCACACTGGTAAGATTATTCACATGATGGCAGGATTTTTAGGGGAAAACACGAACAATGTGGGGGAGCTCACAAGCCTTGTCAGAGGCCTCCAAGATGTTGTTCAACACCAGTACCATCGGCTCATCATTGAGGGAGACTCCCAAATCATAATCCAACTCATCTCCAAAATCCTACATGGTGAACTCCCCAAGCGGATCTCCCCCAGCTGGAGACTCTCAAGACTTCTGGAGGATTTCAGAGATCTTATCCACTCCAATCTCATTTTAAATCCTTCTCATGTGAAATGAGACGCTAACAAGGTTGCAGATCACCTGGCAAATATTGGAACTGACTCTAAGTCAGAACTCATATATTGGCAAGCCCATCTCTCTGATGATACATACCTCTCAAGGCATTGCAAAGACCTTGCAAGCAGATACTTCCCAGCCTCGGATGGGGTGACATGCGATAGCTCCTTGCCACCAGGCTCTGCACTGAGCCACAACATAAATGCTGATGGCCGCCACCCATTCGCCTTGCATTTACGATGGTAGACGACCATTATAGCCGATATACGAAGGAGGGACACCTCCCTCGCGCAAAAACTCTCGCTCACAACGCACTCAGCATGACAGGGTCTATGGATAGCTAGGTGAATCCGGTCTTTGGCAATTTGTATTTTCGAGCGCCTGGACAGAGTTGGTTTTCTCTTGCTTCGGGTCTCCCCGTCGTTTGGGAGCTCTGGTGCAACTCTGTTTCCTTCTCATCCTGGCTTACTCTCATCTCACTGCATCCTCTTTGTATTGTTATATATCCCTTGGCAAACATGACCAGGAAGCGGGGCAGGCCTCGCCGTGGCTCGGCCTGGTACACCCACAAAGCGCAGAGGCAAAGGAAGGAGAAGCTGGAGCGCGCTCTGTCGTTGGCAACCTCCATTCTTCGAAAGAAGGCTCGCACTGACCAATTGGCTCTGCATGCCATCATTGCGGAGACTGGGGCCGTGCGTAGCAGTGAAACCATGGCAATTGAGCCTGGAAACAGGCTGGAGGATGGTGCCGCGGATGCGTTTCCTACCTATTACGTTGAAGAAATACCGTTCATGGAGGAATTGGCGACCACTCCGGAACCCCAAGCCATGGAGGTGAACTACCAGGATGGAGGCGGTCCTAAAATCGAGCTGGCAGATGATATCCCTGGGTGCATTGTCTAGGAGATATCGTGGACGGGTGACTACAGCTCCACCAGCCATGTTGTGTAGGCAACGATCGAGGAAGAAACTTGGGACAAGGCTTGTGCCGAAGAGAACGCGGACAAGAACAACCCAGCAAGGAAGGAGGAAGCGGCCGGTGCAGAACTGCTAGAGCTCGAAGACAGAGATGGAACGAACGTGGAAGTGGGGGACGTAATCCTCGACGACGCAGGTAATGGCTTGCATGGTACTTTCCTCCATGCAGAGCATCTAGCTCTGGTGTTCGAACTCCGAGGCCACATGGAAGACCTGGAGCACAGAGCCCTTCTCATGGGCCAGCGTCTGGACCTGCTCCTTGATGCGTACTCCAATGCCCCAGCAAAGAGGAAGTGCCCTCTCTGCGCGCAGGCATTTGCCATCCTAGCTGGCTCCACGTGGCAGACAAGCAAGGACGATGGGTCACCGGGTATCTAGGATCTTCTATGTTATTTTGTTTCTTTGTTTAATCATGCTACTGTTACATGTTCACTTGGACTATAGCCATCTGTCATGGTTTCCTCCAGGTAGGACAGAGGGAAAAACAGTTCTCCAAACCATGTTGGTTTCCAGTAAAACGACAACATTTTTGGTGGTTCAGACCTATATCTCTATACATTTTGTCAAGGTTTCTTTGATAACTTAATATAGCAGGTTCTACTTTAAAAACACACACACACACACACACACACACACACACACACCACACATATCCCGCAGATGGGGTGTCACATGCTAAAGCAAATTAGTGTGGGTTGGTGGGGAGACGAGGCATGCAACTGCCACGTATCCCGCATTATGACAAGCCCTGGCCTTATTAATGCTCTCCCCTCGAGGCTTCAATTCACCTAGTACCAATCGACGATGAGATTGATCTTTCGCCCCACTCTAAACTTAATGGCTTTTGCCGCCAATGCTGTTATGTCACCTCACAACACGGGAGACCCTTCCCACATGGTCATGTGTCTAGCTCCAACACTTATGTTTATATTCAATATGGAAGAGTTTTTAGTTATTCATTTCTTTGGGGGTGCTCGTATTCTCTGTTTGTGACTCTTCTCCAGGCCGCGACTATAGAACTCTCTGGCTCCCTTCCGGTGTATCTTCCTCCTGGTTATGTTGTGCTTGTGTGGCCATCCAAAGCGTGGTCCTGCTTGGTACACCACCTTTGGTCAGATGAAGAATGTGAATGTGGTTGGGAGTTCACACATTGTTGGTCCAGAGGGCTCTTCTTCGTCTCTGTCCTCCATTGGTTCGTGCACTCCAGGGCCTTGGCACTCTCCATGGTCATGCCAAGTTGAATGGTTTGATAACCATGACAACTCCTTGGGCTTTTCTTTAGGTCCAATTCATAATGACTCCTCCTCCTCTCATCTGCCTGCTTAGCCAGAAAATCCTCCAGTAACACAACCTTCGTCGACTCCTTTGGCGATGAGTCGACACTGTGAGGACTATTCGTGGCTGCTGGACTCAATTCTTATTCTGCATAATCTTGTCTTTGACCTGCGACATGAGCTGATAGACATGAGGTTCAAACTTGATTTGATGGACTGCCGAGGGGAAAGCATGACATCCTTACTGCACACTCTTTTCACTCCAGAGGGCAGCCTGACAGAAGCAGTTCCAGAGATGATGGGAAATGTTGGGGTGATCTTGATGTAGGACATCGCGCAATCTCGTGGCCAACAACGTTAATTCTAGTTTCAGGTTTTATATATGTCTTTATTTTCTTCATGCATATTAGTATTTTTGTTAATTGGGCCCTGCGTGGCAAGGTGTCGCCTAGACAATTGAGCATTGCTTTTTTAACACCATTTTTTGACAACAATTCAATTTTTCACACTGGATTGAATTGGTTTCCCTTCGAGGCAGTTCAGGGCATGAGACTCGTCATTATTGATCCCATGACTATAAATATTGTTTATGAAAGGTAATATATAGACACTCACTTACAAAAACACACACACACCACACATATAAGATGTGTTTTGTAATTAAATATTTCATATTCAAACTCCACAATCATAAAGAAAAACATAAATATTTATGAAAAAATTCTAATTTTAAATTATCATTGACATATATTCTGAGAACAAATTATTATTGGGGTAGTGTCTCGTTTCATGTATGGAATTAAGACTAAATGTTGTTCAAAAGCACATGACCCCAGTGGAAGTAGTCTTAGGAATGAGTTCTCTCGTGGATACCATATAGGTTGAAAACACCTTTTGGTCTTAGAGCAAACCTAAAACCAAGTTTTGATTCGCTAAGAGCTCTTGTTTCTGAGAAGTAAGGAAACAGTTAACGGCCCAAGATCTACAGACATCTGGAAAGAGTGGAAGTTTGCCCCCTTACAAACCATTATCTCGTCATTTTAGGCAAAGTGAACCTTAAATAAGAGTGATGAGTCAACCCTTATTGGAGGATAGCACCCAATGCTTCTCTTAATGCTTTTCAAGTATCTAAATAATATTTTAAAGAAATCTAAATAAACTCTTACTTTTCTTAAGATCACATAAAACACAGAATTATAATAAATTTACCATTTTTTTTTTTTACTTTATATTCTATAAAAAGAAAAAGAAAAATATACATATCTCCATCCTCTAAATAAATTTCCATATCACTTTTCATGTTCACTTTCCTCCTCATTCTTTTCAATACCACTAGATTTACATCTATAGATAGTATAAGACATATGCTTTTACATGGGCCTTGGCTAAACGTTCTACCTTTTGGTTTTTTTTGGTAGGAATTGGTCGGAATCACACGATGTAAATTTGCACAAAATATCAATTTTATGTTGTTTAAATTGCCTTTGTGAATGCATAAATGGATTCAGTGTGCTCAAAAATCCACTGGGACACTTGGATTATACAAACTTAACCACTCAAATCTGCAGATCCAACCATGCATCACCAGATTTCGGGAAAAATCAAATAAAAAAAGTGACAAAAAAACCCCAAAAGATAAAACGTTTAGACTACTATTTTTACATCTATACATCCCGTACAAAACATATACTTTCAAAAGCATAAACCATTTCTCCCTACTTATAGTCCGATCTCTTTTTATGAAGAGAGGAGAGTTATAGCGAAAAAAATTATTTCTTCCACAAACTGGTAATCGAAATATCCTTGAACAATAAAAACTACATATTCCAGCTGCAAAGCTTCCTTTGACGGGCCGATTAAATTTACCAACTTTAAAAATAAAAAATAAATCTTAATACAAACAAAACATATAAT
>ML803271.1:0-33657 GCA_009831015.1 Picea engelmannii
TCTTATGTTCGACCGAATGGAATCAGCCATAAAAATTTCTCTCTAAACCATTCCCACAATATTAACCGTTCCTCAATGACTTTATCCAGAGTAATTCAACCTAATATTCAACTCGGGATATCCGATCAAACTAATATAGCGTTAAATCTTCTCAATATGACTCTTAAAACTGCTGATACCCGAGAAGAATTAGAACGTTCATGGATGGCTATTGAACAAGACATTGTAATCCAGGAACAGTTGGAAGCCAGACAACGTGAACGAAGGAATCTTCATTAGCTTCTCACACCAAGGTTAGCAAAATCCTCTATCAACTATTACCATATTTTCGGATGCCTTGACACTGTACTTTAAGCCTTAGTACAGACTCAGGAACAACAGTAGGACAGGGATGTCTACAAGCAAGGGAATATCAAGTGGATATATCCCAACAATAATACAACATTCATATATCACCTATCAGCTAGGTCTATCCTTCACAGCTACATATTTTTTCTAACATAAGATTGCAAATAACAATATAACAATGATAGAGATCCAAGCATCAATCACACATGCGACACAAAATTTACGTGGTTCACCCTCTCTCTAGGGCTACGTCCACAGAACTCTGCTTATGATTTATTAAGGCAAAGCATATAGTTCTTATCTTCACTCTCATCTAGTAGATATTCTTTCTTCTCTCTCTTCCTCTCCCTTCCCTGCACACCCAGCTACAGGACTTGACCTTCGCACACAACTGAAGATCTCACAATACAATCCTCTCCCACCACAAAAGAGCTATAACAACAATATCATACCAATACTCAATGACCAACAACACCACCCAGGTCCTCTTGACCTTTATTTATACAGTACAATCCCTCACTGACATCCTTAGGTTGAAACCTAGATGCCAAAACCCTAGATACCAAAACCCTAGGTCAACTTAACCCGCTTTTTCTGGACTTCGCCAGCCTGTATTTTCTTCTTTATCGCGTGGTGATCCAAAGCATCCAATGATGGCTTTCTTTGCTTGTTGAGTTTTCCACGATCCTTATTTATTGTTGATCTGTCATCCCTGACCTCCTCGTCTAACGACTTGCTTTTCTGTACTTCGCTCCATATTTTCTTCTCTTTTGATCACTTAGACTCTGTGACAGTTACTGTGTCTCCCGCAAAGCTCCCTTTTTACCTTTCCTTCCTTGTTCTTCTCTTCCTTCCATAACCAAGGGCCAATAGGCATTTTTGGTAGGGCCAGCCGCTTGATGACCTCTGTTGAGATGAGGTTCTTCTGGCTACCACTATCAATGATGAAGTGCAATAGGGTTCCTTTTACCCACATCTGTGAATGGAAGAGGCATTTTCCTTCTTTTGGCTTGTCTGGTTCACCAAGATGCAGCTTGGTGGTAGAAACAGTGGCACTGGGTTTCATGTCAATGATCTGTCTTCCCCTTTCTAGTTCTGACTCAAAATCAGAACCTGCATTTGATTCAGAGGCTTTCACTTCGACCACCAGTGACTTCTTTGAGTGGCAGCCAGTAGTGTTATGCCAAGGGATCTTATGGAAGTTACCACTTCCTGATATCTTTCTTTGTCTTTTCGGTGTCCTTCTTTGCTTGCAGCTTGGACTGGTTGTCCTAATATCTTCCATCTTTGCTCTGTCCTTTTTTATGTGGATTGGGGCTGCCCCTTCCTTGCTTTTGCTATGAGAGGTTCCTAGACCCAAATTTTCGTGTCTTTTGTTTGAGCTTCTGCTTGATTTTGACGTCATATTGGTAGGTCGCGCCCAAGGATGAGATGTCGAAAAATTGAATTTCATTTTGGATGTATCTATGCAGAGAACCATGATACTTGAGCACCATATGTCACTCTGAATCTTTGATACCCATCTTGGTGCACAATGTATGGAAGATATTTGTGAACTTTGACACTGCTTGGTCTCTTTCTTGTCACGGTGTGGTCCATTTGGTATACAAGTCGTCATAACTTCTGACAGGGTAGTATTGTTCCTTAATAACATCCCTAAAGGATTCCCAGGTGGCCACGATTATAAATAATGAGGGTTCCTTTGTTTCCTTTTTCTCACAGAAATTTTCCCACCACTCTTTGACATGGGGAACGACTTTGAGGAGTGCAAAAGTAATCTTTTCTCTATATGAAAATTTATGGACAGGAAAATACCCTTCTAGTAGATTCAACCACTTTTCTACAACATCTGTGTCTATCTGACCTTCAAATATAGGAATATCAAAGTTTATTTATACCTTGAAGGGGGCGGCACCTTCGCTCAAGAAAGATGTGTCACCTGTTGGTAGTCGCCGAAGAATTTGCGCGAAACTATCCATCATCTTGTTCCTCTGTTGTGTGAGGGATTCCTCAAGCAACATTTTGAAAGGATCTCCTATCCTATCATATTTATTTTCTCCTACCATGAGAGTTCGCTTGGGCGTGCGAGAGATGTTGTCCTCAAGAGAAACAAGCTCGAGACCCAATTCTTTGTACCCTGACCTCATTGGGAACATGCATTAAGACGACAAGGAGAAGACCGCTTTGATACCACTGATATAGATTTTATGAGAAGAATGAAATGAATACAGATTATTAAAATATGATTAACACAAAATAACAAAGATATAGTAAAACTAGTTTTCTATTCAATAACGAAATAAGCTGAAACTGTAAAATGCAGCAGAAAACAAGCTTGTTGGAATGGTGTTGGCTTATCTCTGAGAAGAGATGTGATGAATGTGCTCATTCGTAAGAAGATGATTACAATGAGGCTCTAAAGGCCCTTTTAGAATAAACAGTAATGTAAAAAACCCTATACATCCAAAATCCTAACCCCGGGATATGAAGCACCAAAAGTCATGTGGACCCCATTTCGGTAAGTCAATACATCAACTTCCCAGGGTCATAACTTTTGCATACGACATTTGTTTTAGGTGCATGATAGCCCATTGGAAAGGTATCATCGAGGAGATTCTTAAATCTCAGTCATCCCTGTTTACACTGCAAATATTTTTTAATTTTGTCTCCAATATCTTGTTGAATGCTTCAATCGTTCTATTTGCTTGGGGATGGTAAGGTGTACTCTTCTAATGGTGGATTTCAAATTCTTCATTCAGGGCTTCAACTGTCTTATTAATGAAGTGTGTACCTTGATCACTCATAAGGATCTTAGGGCATCCAAACCTAGTTATTATGTAATCAAATATAAAATGCACAGCTGTAGTTGCACTACAGTCCTTGACTGCTCTTGCTTCGGCCCATCTGGTTAAGTATTATGTCGCAGTAATGATGTACCTTTCTCCTATGCGCTTTCCTGGTGGGGTTATAGGTCCCACGAGTTCAAAGGCCCACTTTTCAAATGATTGTAGGGTCATCTACAATGCTAATGGCATTTCATCTCTTCAGGATGGTTTTCCAATTCTCTGGCATACATCACATGCTCTGACATACTCTTTAGCATCTCTGTGTAACGTACGCCACCAAAGGCCATCTCGCAGAACCTTCTGCGTAGTTTCTTTCCCTGTGTAATTTCCTCCTGTGGTGCCTTCATGAGCTTCTTCAAGGATCAGTGGTCGTTGTATCTCCATAACACACCTCCTTAATATTTCCTCCAGTCCCATTTTGTACAATTGTCCAGCTATAAGTGAAAAGTATGCAACACGCACCACTAGTTGTTTCTTCTAAGGAATTGTATACTCACTTGGAGCCATTCTTGTTTATAAGAATTGGACTATGTCTGTGAAGTGGTCATCAAGATTTCTAATGGTGAGCAGTTGTGCATCCGGTAATGTATCCTTCAAACTGGTAGGTTCTTTGCCATGGTCCAACCTTGATAAGTGGTCTGGGCCCTTGTTCATTCTTCCTGGCTTAACTATGTTCTCAAAATCATAGTCTTGAAACACCAAAATCCATATGCATATTCGCCCCCCCAACACTGGCTTATTGACTAGGTACTTTAGCGTGGAGTGATGAGTAAACATTTTAAAGTGTCTTCCCAACAAGTAGTGGCGGAATTTTTGCAGTGTATACACCATGGCTAGTCTCTCTCTCTCTCTCTCTCTCTCTCTCTCTTTAGTGGTGTAATTGACTTCAGTTGTGGATAGCTTCTTGTTGGAAAATGCTAATGGATGATCAATGTCCCCTTCTCTAGGTTGTGCCAGTATGACTCCTAATGCAATAGAAGATGCATCGACATGCACATGGAATTCTTTTTTCCAATCTAGAAAAACCAGAATGGACGCTATAACCATATTTTGTTTCAGTGTGTCGAAGCTCTGCTAACATTCATCTATCCACTCATACTGGTATTCCTTCTTCAATAGCTTCTCTATTGGTGTTGTAATTTGGGCATATCCTTTGATAAATTTCCTGTAATATCTAGTATGGCCCAGTGCAGTGCGCAATTGTTTGATTGAAGTAGGAGGTGGAAAATCAACTATAATTGCAATTTTAGATGGGTCTACCAACAATCCCTACTTGCATACAATATAACCTAATAGCAATCGAAATGGTGAGAAGAAGATGCATTTATTCAAATTCAAAGCAATTTGACACTGCCTACATTTGTCCAACATTAGCCTTAACATTCAATATGATTTTTCAACAAACTAAAAACAGTCCATACATCAATGCTTCTAAAAATTTATGCAAAACTTCTTTGAATGCTTTGACCACCACCCTGGAAAAGATGGTTGGGGCATTCTTCAATCCAATTGGCACTATTGTATGTTGGTAGGATCCCCACTCCGTGGAAAACGTAGTCTTATGATGGCCCTCCTTGGCAATGAGGATCTGATGGTATCCCAAAAAGTCGTCTGTAAAATAATATACTTCTTGGCCTCCCATGTTATCCAACACTTCATCTGTGAATGGTGTAGGGAAAGGGTCATGCAGACAGGCATCATTCAAATTTCTGAGGTCCACACAAATCTTGATTTCTCCTGTCTTCTTGTCTTGTACCACCATAGGGATGATCCTCTCCGACTCTTTGACAGGTTCAATAATCCATGCTTCCAGCATTCTGTCGAGCTCGATATTCAATTTTTCCTTGTATTTCGGGTTCAGTCTGTAAGGTCTTTTCTTGACTGGATTTGCATCTGGTTTCAAAGGTATTCTCATCTCACCCATAGTCCCTTTGATGCCCTTCATATCAGTGAACTTGGTCAGGAACAAGTACTGATATTCATGCAATAACTCTATAATCTTGTCAATGGTAGCAGCATCCCAATAATCTCCGACATTGGAAAGCATCGGTGTCTCCTCTGTCCCAATATTAACTTTCTTTATTTTGATCGGTTATCCTATGAATGGCAGCTCAGCTCCTGGTACTTCGACATTTTTGTGGCCTTCTGTCTCAACGATGTTTAACTTCCTCGGATCATCATCTTCATCGACATTAGTGTTGTAACATCCTTGCAGTTTCTTTAATGGCGTGGTCGATTCATCCTCTTCGTGCTCCAAATGGAGGCCAGATGCCTCCTTAAATACTTTCTGTCTCACAATCTATAATGCTTGGTCTACTAAAGGAAATTCACTTTCAAACAAAAAGGTGGTTACAAAATTCTGGATCATACCTTCCCAATCTGAAGTGACGAGGTGCAACTCCGCTTGAAGGTACTAGTTGATAGAGATTGTGTTTTGCGTGTTAATGAATATGTGCACCCATTATTGTCAAAGACTGTCACTCTAGGCCTCTTCACAGCTTCACAAAAGGTCCTTTGGGAAACTTTGACCTACGTACCTCACTTCGCAGCTTCCTACTTGTGATGAGAACTGCGTTGTCATCAAAGTTTGACATTGTGTCCAGTCTATGATATTTCCTTTGTGCGTCCCCCACCATCTTGTTGGTGTTCCTTTCATGGCCTCATCCATTGCCAACAACCGTTTTTGTGTTAGTACACTTGTCTCAAACTCTGAGAAGAATTTTTCTAAAGGGTTCAACCCATCAAATGTGGGTAAGTTACTGACTATTATGTTGATCCAGCGAACCTCTCTAGTAATTATAGCACATCTTCTAGTAGAGACTTCATACATCTGGTTCTGCTAGTTCTCCAATGCTTCTTCTGATTCTGATGAACATGTGTTGTCGCTTCGCCAGCTCAGATTCCCATCGGCTGTAGGATAGATATAATCTTGTTGTTTGGTTGTTAGTTTGTAGATGTTTTCAAGTTCGTACGCGTGGTCTTATTCTCTAACAGGCTCTGTGTATCGAGGACCCTCATCTGGATCTAAAGGTGTAATGACCCTAAGGACATATATTTCAAATTTCATACGCCTCTTCTTTAGATCAACAACAACAGAATTGTTGAAGGCCCAATCAATTCCTAATAATGCAAGATAAGGGCAGTTGTCATCAACAATTTCAATTACTTCAAAATCTGCAAAGGTTCTAACTCCATCGATGTCCATAGGGACATGCTCCAATCGTCCAAATGGGCTGACAACTTGCTGATTATCCATTCTAAGCCTGATAGGGGAATAGATCAATTTCGTTTTTCCCATCAGTGATCAAGTTTTCTTCGTCATGACATTGACCTCCGACCCTAAGTAGAGGACCACATAGTCTATATCATATTATCCTATTTGAGCATTCAGCTGTAATTCTTGATTTGTCCTTCTCCTTTTCCCAATTTGGTGCACTTATCTATTCAATAGGGAGTCTGTCTTTCCTAGCTCATACTGCTTGATTAAATCTTGTAATTCTTTTACAACGCTTTTATCTTGAATCAAGTTAACACAAGTGCACAAAAATTCCATGAGTTTTCTTACCTCTTTTCCTTCTGTTGGCGATGCAGAGTGATCAAACGCCTGAGGCATGCCATATTCTTTGATTTCTGGTTGTTTCTTTGATGAAAACCCTTGATCTCCTTTGAACTCTTTTCTTTCCCACTCAAATATATGTATTTCTTTATTAGCATCGAACAGTGGCGTCTTCTATGTAGCTTTCCTGACTCTGTGGTTGTCTACAGTCTTTCCTTGGGCTTCTCTGTCTTCTCCTGTAGAAGCGCCTCCTTGAGTGATAACAACGACTCTAGGGTCTACTCTGTGAGGTTCATCATATATCAGTTGCACTTGTAGGTTTTGTTGAGCTCCTCGTCTTTCCTGAAGCTTATCTAGCAGCAAAGGGCAATCCTCGATGACATGCTCGAAGGAATTGCAATAACTGCAGGTTGTGCAAGGGTTCTGGCAGTCCCTCGCTAAATGTTCTGGCCACACACAGTTGTAGTATATTATTTTTCCTTGGCCTCGACCCATACCTCCTCCTCATCCTCCTCCTCCTTTGTATCCACCGCGAGGATTGAAACTTCCTCATCCTAGAGAATTATACTATGCATTGTTTTCTTCTTGGTGTACTTCGCCTTGGATCTTGTACATGTTCCTTGATCTTTCGTGCATCAAGTAAAGATCCCTACAATCTCTATCATCATGCCCTACGGACTTACAGAATGTGCAGTACATGTTTGTGGGTGTCTGAACATACTTCTACATATAATAGCACTCACCAGGGCGATGTCAGTTCCTACATACTTCACACCAGGGAAGGTTAACTTACTTCAAAGGGCTCAGCGCTCCTGTGGCCAAATATTCATGAAACAGGGGACATTGTTCTTTATCATGACCTTTGGATCTGCATCTTACACACCAGATATCTTCTCTTTTTTCCTTCCACTTGTCCTTCTTCATATCCTCAACCTGCAGAGATAAACTAGTCAGCTGGCTCAAGATCTGGCTCATGCCTAAGCTAGATTCTCCCATAGGTGTTGATTCAAGCTTCATGGCGATCACCAAAGATTATGCTTGTGATGCAATCTTCTGGTGCATTGGGGGAACTCTGATGTGTGGTAAAAGAGAAATGATGAACCATTCTTTATTCTGATCATCTGGGATATTAAAAGTCAATCAGCCTATTAGGGTCTTGAATCTCTGATTAAACTCCCAAACAGGTTCGGCTACCTTATGTTTGATCTCCTTCAGCTCAGTAATACACTGTGACTTTGACTTAGGTTTTTTAAACTCTACAACTAGCACATCATTGATCTCATTTAGTGGCTTAGGCTGCGCAAGTCCTTGGACAAGCTTCATGTACCATCTCAACGCACGATCCCTCAACATAGTGCTAAACTGGTTTCTTTTAACAACTTCATCGGTAATATTTTTAATGTTCCATACGGCCTCGCACAGGAACCAATGTTGATCAGGATCTTCAAATCCATCTCCTTTAAAGATAGGGAGCCTCATCTCGTCTTCCATAGAGTTTCCTAGGTTTTCTGTCTGAGTAGATGCTGAACTACTAGTAATAGTACTCTGCAGACTCTAGTGATTCGAAATATTCTAATTACTTAGTGTTTTTGAAATAATAGAAGGATTAATATTACTTACTTCAGTGGTGTGCGCAGTTCCTGATGTCTTTGGTTCGTTGTGGCAAAGTTTTTTAGCTTCCTCTTCCTCTTCTTTGGTGGGTTCCAAATGTTCTTCATCTGTCAAATCTGCCTCTTCTCCACTGTAGAAACCCTCATCTCCGTAGTTTTGCTTGAATAGGTTCTCAAGGTGAACCCCTCGAAATAATTTCCCACTGCACGTATGTCTGGCTTCTGTGTCATTGTCGCTATATGAATTCTTGAACATTAGCCTTTTCAGATCCTACCAATCTATTGTATATTCAAGACGTTATTTTCATGCAACAACATCTTGATTCTTAGCTTCAGAAATTGTAAAAATTTTCCTCTAGGTCCTTTGAAGAAGTATCTTTTGGCCTTGCTATATGATTATGTTCTGTCAACAACAAATTCAGTGATATACCCTCCAATGGTACTATCGAACCAATGATCTATAGCCCTTGATACAACGTTGTCGACTCTCTTAACCTTCTTAATCAACTCCAACGTCCAGACCACGGGAGATCTAGATCTCAACTCGAACTAGGTATCGACGAACCTAGCTAACCACCCGTGTAGCTCTTGATGGATTCCTCCAAAGAATATCTCGTGAATATCGGTGAAGATGTGTCTCTGCAGCCAACCTTCAGTTCTTAGCTTAGGGTTCTTTTTTTGGGCTTCCGTGAAGTCCCTCTCTTGATCCTCTATCCACTTCTAATTCTTTGTCTTCAATGGGAACCACCTTGACATTCCCTTACACATATTCCTATCCCAGAAAGGGAACCATTTGTTGGCACAGGAGAAAACCCGAGGTTCACTCCAAGAGCACACCAACAAGCCCTAGCTACTGGCCCTTTCGGCAACACCTACGAAGCAGATGAGTTCTCACCCGAAGCATCTTGAGAGGGGGGTTGCAGGACAGGGATGTCTACAACCAGGGGAATATCAAGTGGATCTATCCCAACAACAATACAACATTCATATATCACTTATCAGCTAGGTCTATCCTACACAGCTACATATCTGTTCTAACATAAGACTACAAATAACAATATAACAATGACAGAGATCCAAGCATCAATCACACATATGACACAAAATATACGTGGTTCACCCTCTCTCTAGGGCTACGTCCACAGAACTATGCTTATGATTTATTAAGGCAAAGCATACAGTTCTTATCTACACTCTTAGCTAGCAGATCTTCTTTCTTCTCTCTCTTCATCTCCCCTCCCTACGCACACAACTACAAGACTTGACCTTCACACGCAGCTGAAGATCTCACAATACAATCCTCTCCCACCACAATAGAGCTATAACAACAATATCATACCAATACTCAATGAACAACAACAACACCCAGGTCCTCTTGACCTTTATTTATACATTACAATCCCTCACTGACAGCCTTAGGTTGAAACCTAGGTGCCAAAACTCTAGATACCAAAACCCTAGGTCAACTTGACCCGCTTTTTCTGGACTTCGCCAGCCTGTCTTTTCTTCTTCATCGCGCGGTGCTCCAAAGTATCCAATGATGGCTATCTCTGCTTGTTGAGTTGTCCACAATCCTTCTTTCTTGTTGATCTGTCATCCCTGATCTCCTCGTCCAATGACTTGCTTTTCTACACTTCGCTCCATCTTTCCTCCTCTTTTGATCACTTTGACTCAGTGACAGTTACTGTGTCTCCCAAAAACCTCACATTTTACCTTTCCTTCCTTATTCTTTGCTTCCTTCCATAACCAAGGGCCAACATGCGTTGTCGGCAGGGCCAGCCGCTTGATGACCTCTGCTGATATGGGGTTCTTCTGGCTACCACTATCAATGATGAAGTGCAGTGGGGTACCTTTTACCCACATCTGTGAATGGAAGAGGCATGTTCCTTCTTCTGGCTCGTCTAGTTCACTAGGATGGAGCTTGGTGGTAGAAACGGTGGCACTAGGTTTCACGTCAATGATCCATCTTCCCCTTTCTGGTTCTGACTCAGAGTCAAAACCCGCATCTAATTCATAGGCTTTCACTTCAGCCACCAGCGATTTTTTTTAGTGACACACAGCAGTGTTATGCCAAGGGATCTTATGGAAGTCGCACCACTGCCCGATATCTTTCTTTGTTTTTCCAGTGTCCTTCTTTGCTTGCATCTTGGACTGGTTGTCCTGATATTGTCCATCTTTGCTCTGTCCTTTTTTCTGTGGGTTGGGGCTGCCCCTTCCTGGATTTTGCTGTGAGGGGTTCCTAGGCCCAAATTGTTGCTTCTATTGTTTGAGCTTCTACTCGATTTTGACATCATATCGGTAGGCCATGTCCAAGGACGAGATGTCCAAAAATTCAATTTCAATCTGGATGTATCTATGCAGAGCACTGCGATACTTGAGCACCATATGTCGCTCTGAATCTTTGATACTCATCTTGGTGCACAATGTATGGAAGATATTTGTGAACTCTGGCACTGCTTGGTCTCTTTCTTGTCACAGTGTAGTCCATTTGGTATACAAGTCATCATAACTTCCGACAGGGTAGTATTGTTCCTTAATAGAATCCCTAAAGGATTCCCAAGTGGCGATGACTGTAAATAATGAGGGTTCCTCTGTTTCCTTTTTCTCACAGAAATTTTCCCACCAATATTTGACATGGGGAACGACTTTGAGGAGTGCAAAAGTAATCTTTTCTCTATTCAAAAAGTTATGGACAGAAAAATACTCTTCCAGTAGATTCAACCACTTTTCTACAACATCTACGTCTATATGACCTTCAAATATAGGGATATCAAATTTGATTTGTACCTTGAAGGGGGTGGCACCTCCTCTCAAGAAAGATGTGTCATTTGTTGGTAGTTGCCGAAGGATTTGCGTGAAACTATCCATCATCTTGTTCCTCTGTTGCGTGAGGGCTTCCTCAAGAAAATTTTTGAAAGGATCTCCTGTCCTGTCATATTTCTTTTCTCCTACCATGAGAGTTCGCTTGGGCATGCTAGAGATGTTTTCCTCAAGAGAAACAAGCTCGAGACCCAATTCTTTGTACCCTAACCTCATTGGGGACATGTATTAAGACGACAAGGAGAAAAACGCTCTGATACCACTGATCTAGATTTTATGAGAAGAATGAAATGAATACATATTATTAAAATATGACTAACACATAATAACAAAGATATAGTAAAACTGATTTTCTATTCAATAAAAAAATACGCTGAAACTGTAAAATGTAGCGGAAAACAAGCTTGTTGGAATGGTGTCGGCTTATCTCTGAGAAGAGATGTGATGAATGCGCTCATTCGTAAGAAGATGATTACAATGAGGCTCTAAAGGCCCTTTTACAATAAACAGTAATGTAAAAAACCCTATACATCCAAAATCCTAACCCTAGGATATGAAGCATCAAAAGTCATGTGGACCCCGTTTGGGTAAGTTAGTACATCAACTTCCCAGGGTCATAACTTTTGCATATGATCTTTGTTTTAGACACATGATAGCGCATCGGAAAGGTATCATTGAGGATATTCATTTTGGGGGCTCCATCATGCCTTTGGTTATCATTAAGAAGCTCAATCCCGAAAAACCTTCATTTAGGCCCTCAAAATGGCCCCGAAAGTTAAAACTGCTAAAAATAGTAAATTGCCAAAAAACTGTTTTGAGCGAGTTGGAAAAGTTGGGTGGCCACGGATATCCATCTAGATCAAAAATATTCCCCGCACACCAACTAGGCACATTTCATCAGTTTCAACGATCATATCCAAGGCTCTAATATTTGGAATGCATCCTGGCATAATCGACCTCTCATTTAGGAGCACACATTTTGGGAAATACGGGATAGTCATAATGCTCTTTTTTGGATGGATTCTTGGAAAAAAGTACCTCCTTTTGACTCCTTGGACAGCATGCACCCCCTCCAACATCATATTCCACAGATGGATCATCTCAAAGAAGAAAACCTTTAGTTAAATGTTACCCATCATCCCTCTTGGAGAACCTGGAAAAATCTTCCTCATGACCTACACATTCCTGAAGATTGTAATATGCAACCTTCACTCACCATTGCCTCCCAAAGAAAAATTCACATTAGAAATGGATCAGACATTCTCCAATGGGGACACTCCCCCTGGGTACGTTCACAATTAAATAAGCCTACATCCTTCAGGAGAATTTCCATACCCAACCAAAAGAGAATATATGGCATATTATATGGAGATCAAAATTGTGGTCGAAGGTCTCCACTTTCTTATGGCTCATGGTACAAAATTGAATCCTCACCTAGGACAATCTCCGGAAACGTGGATTTATAGGGCCCTCAATTTGTCATCTCCGTCAACAAAATGAAGAGTCAACAGAGCATTTACTCAATCAATTATCCATCAGTGGTGAGATCTGGGATCAGGCTTCTTAGATCATGAGGAAAACCAAGAGAGAAAGAGACAACATCATAAAAACCATCGAGAATTGGGGAGCCACAGACTACACTAATCCAAAATTGAACATGATATGGAAGTTACTACCAGGCTTCATTGTATTGAAGATATGGAAAGAGAGAAAAAAACACATCTTTCACTCCCAATTCTCCTCCCCTTCTCACATATGGTCAAAGATTTTCGAAAATGTGTAAGAAACCATTCGCGCTTAGCACTGGACACAAGAAGACCTCTTTGGAATTCCCCAAGAATCCATCATCCTCTCAAACATGAAGCTTAACTTACCAAGAACCTCACCCAACAATACTCTTCACCCCACTTCCCAAACCCCCAGACTCTCTTCTTGGCAGTGCCCCCCTCCAGGATATGTTAAATTAAACTTTGATGGGGCTTCGAAGGGTAATCCTGGACCTGTAGGGTTTGGGGTAGTCCTTCGAGACAGTAGAGGGAAAATCAATTATATCTTAACAGGGTACCTAGGCCATGACACTAATAATTCCGCAGAGATCCGGGGCCTCATCGGGGGAATCTAACTATCCACTAGCCTAAATCTAAACCATATAATCATAGAAGGGGATTCTCAAGTAATCATCTCACTTGCCACCAAACTCATCAATGGATCTAATCCTGCCAAAGTGTCCCCAAGTTGGCGCCTTCTTTGTCCTCTTGAAACCTTATGAAATTTTCTCCTTCCTTCTCTCACACTCATCCCTTTTCATGTGCGATGAGAGGAAAATAAGGTAGATGATAAAGTAGCTAATGAAAGTGTCTCATCTCAATCAGGGGACATCCTGATTGAGACTCATCAATCCCTAACACCACCGTTGTTGCTTCACTCTATGGAGCTTTCACTCAAAGATTGTCCTCCCCTGGATGGGGTGAAATATGGAAACCATGCAAGCTAGGAAGTTAATACCCAAGCTGCCACCCTCTCCCTCAGTCCCTTCCACATGAGTAACTTTCACTCGATGGGAACGATGATGTGCCTATGTGGGAAGCTAGCGTTAATGGCACACTCAAAGCACGAGTTGAAGTCTGCCAGGACTAGTACAAATCGTCTGCATGTTGTCAACTCAGCCTTAATGGAGCTCTCCACTATCAAGTCAGACACAAATACAAAGGTTAGCATTGGAAATTGTCTCATTATTCATATTCTTGTTCTTGTTCATTTTCGTGTTTAGGTCCAGACTCAATTTTATCCCTCCCATTCTGGTTTCTCATCCCCTGGGCATCCTCTCCTCCTCCTGATTTCCATTGTTCCCCAACTTTCCTAATGCCTCAATAAAGGGGAAATAATAAGAGGGGACCAGCCTACTACAACTTTGTTTCTCAGCACCGTCATCCCGGACCCTCCGTCGAACCAGTTCTTCCCCCCATTTCTCATGCTCACCCTACTGGTCCTTCCTTGAATATTTCACCCAACTCCACCCAAAATTGGTTGGACAACGACCAAACAATGGCTTATGTTGAGGAAGAGGTCCCTCAAGCCCCTCCTCTGGAACCTACAGACTCCTTCCTCTTCTCTGCCTATGATATTTTGACTCTTCCCCTCACTTCTAATCATCATTCCCTGGAAGGCGATTTTGCTCCAAAATTGGAAAATTTCCCCTTCGAAGGAGAAATTCCTACCACAGAGAAGGAAGAAGCGACTCCAGTTGTTGCTGATTCTCAACCACCTGTAGCTTCAGCTCCTATGTCACCCAACACATGGTGCTTCTCAAAGAATCATCTACAACTAATTTTTGAAATGAGATGGGATGCAGTAGAGAAACTTCACCACCAGACTACCCTCTATCGACGCCTGGACGTTCTATTCAACACCTTGTCAAGTGAGCCAACCAAGAACAAGTGCCCAACATGCTACCAATCTTATGTGTTTCCTCCACGACCTCCAAATGGTGACGAGAATCCGGGTTCACCCACAGTCTAATTTCTTTTATTGTTATTATGTTTCTCTGTTCAAAACAACCATGAATGTAGATAGATTGTTTCATAGTTTAGGGAGTCCAGTTTGTACCAAACTTTAGCGAAAACTTGACAACGTACCACCTATTCTGGTTTCCATATGTACGATAGAATAGGTGATTTCAATACATATTGTTTTGATAATAATATAAGAAAATACAACTTTTTTATTTAAAAAAAAAATTAAAAAATTCCCATGGATACAAAGGGCCTTTTCCTACGCGTTGCTACTAACAAATGTGAAGTGATATGATTCGTACAAGTTTTATGGAGAAAGATATGTGCAACAAAAGCAAAGACAAAATGAACTTAATTGTTTTTCTTCTGATTTTTTATTTTTTTTAAATTGTAGTGCTTAGGAGGTCATGGAGAGTTACTCTTAATAAAAAAATCACTAATATTGGTATACTTAATAGCAATAAAAATAAGGATGGAATAATAAACAAAATGAATGCATGTCTACCAGTGAACGGTTTGGATTTAAAAAATAGGTCACAATGGTGATCTTTACAAGTGGACAGATACATTGACGCTTGTTGCTTTTCCGGTGTCATTGCTTACAACATTGCTTCCTATGACTAGCATTTCGACCATACCTACCACGGTAAATAGTTTTGAGAAAAAAATTGGGCTTTTAGTTGTCGTGCTTGCTCACCTAATTTATAAGGTCTCGCTCCTAATTTTTAGGGTCTCCTGGTAGTTTAATTATAATATTCCTCTAGCCTATTTTTATGTGATATTGAAAACGCATTGATTAATGTCTTGGAGGAGATAAACAAAATCCCTTCCAATATGGAAGGATGCCCTACATGTCGTCCTGAAGCTTTTTGTTGCCATATGTGAACTGACTAGCTTGTTAGTTGTCCTCGATTAGAGGGAGTTAGTTCATTGCGTCATATTAAAGGGGTTGTGTTTTTATAACTCAAGGAAAAAAAAGATCACACAGTATAGTATTTTAGCCACTTTGATTTCATTTATACAAAGATTAGAGATGGAAAAGGTATTGCTAAATTCCCTACAAATTTGTCTCTCAAGAATCACAGAAAGAGAAAAATTGCATGGGGCAAGCTCTAAGGAAGAGGTAGTTCCATGGATGTTTTCCTATAAGTACCCAAGCCTAATATGGGGAAGATATTTTCTAAGAACGAAAATCCTTTTTATAACGTATAACATTCCCAAACAGATAATTTGTCGGGTTCTTGTTTCACTTTGTAATGATGAAAAGGAAAAGGGGGATCTAGATTCTTTGTACAAATCTAAGAGATTTATAATAACATATGAGGATGATAAAAGTTATGGGTATCTTCTTTTATACAGGAGGTTGTGGATATGGATTTGGATTTGGAGGATTGTTAGAATAATGTAATTACATCCTCAATTAATTTGTCTACGGTTACATGTAGTTGGTCAATTATATGCAACTCCATTGTAACTAAATTTTTATCTTAATATAGAAGACAATGCAATGGTGTTTGTGTGAAGCATCAATTCTACAAACCAACAATCAGTATCAGTATCAGAGCGGATCTGGGCCTAATTCGCTCACAAGAGGTCCCTGGTGCTTAGGGATTGTGGAGTAAGATAGGCAGTCCATGATAAAGAAAATAAAGAATTATGGAGAGATAAAGGCGGAATCGACAAATTGCTACAAGAACTAAAGCGATAAAGGCAAGGTTGGAAGATCGCTGCAAGAAGTGAAATGAGAAAGAAAGGATCGACAAGCAAGAAGGAATCACCAGCAAGCGATAAAGAGATAAAGACAAGGAAGTCACAGAGGAATTGTAATTTGGATTAAAGACAAGAATAATCGAGTTATCGTTGCAAGAAGAATCTCTTAGTCCAAAAGAAGCTCATGATAATTCTAGTTAATGTTGTTAGAAAATGTAATTAAAAGGAATATTAGAATAATTTAATTACATTCTCAATTAATCCGTCCACCATAAGAGGTAGTTGGTCAATGGTACCTAAATTTTTATCTTAATATAGAAGAGAGTTCAATGGTGCTATGTGAAACCAACAAGGATTACTCCAAATTTAAGAGTGATTCCAGCGTATATTTTTCCAAATTAGAGCAGGTCAAGCGATTTGCCTCCAAGTTTGGTGCGTGGGTTAGGTCCAAGGCCTTCTTTTTCTCCCCTGGCAGGTTGAGATGACGATCTGTATGAAAATTTGAGAGTATTTGTGTCATAAAGCTTTCTAGACACCCACGAGGTATCTATGCATCCCAAGGCGCCATGGAAAAAGATTCTAGCGATTAGTATGTTCAAGCAGGGGTGCCAACGTCACAGGTTATTCCGGTAGGCATGACTGGTTGCCACGCTAGGAAGTGAATTTCATGTTGTTGGGGGGGAATCTCTAGGTGGGTGTTAATTGTTGAATTTAATTCCTTTGCATCGAAAATGATTTGATATGAGAGGTTGGGTCAAATGAAAGATTGATCGTATATAAAATATTATAATAAGGTAGTGCAACATCTATTGTTGGTTAGCAATATCAATATTATAATAAAGTAGTGCAACATCTATTGTTGGTTAGTAATATTCATCTTTATTAGGGTGGGAAAATATTAGAGAAAATGTATTATTAATTTATACCAGGAGACTATAACAATGAGTGTTAATTGTTGAATTTAAATCCTTTGCATCGAAAATGATTTGATATGAGAGGTTGAGTCAAATGAAAGATTGATCGAATATAAATTATTATAATAAAGTAGTGCAACATCTATTGTTGGTTAGCAATATCAATATTATAATAAAGTAGTGCAACATCTATTGTTGGTTAGTAATATTCATCTTTATGAGGGTGGGAAAATATTAGAGAAAATGTATTATTAATTTATACCAGGAGACTATAACAATAACAATGAGTCTAAGTATTGGTTAGCTCTTTAACAACAATTTGTATTCTCATTTCCAGAATTAAACATAAAAAACTATTAATAATAATTTTACTGAAATTAAAATAAATTCAAAAACTATAGGTTTCTCCATCTCTGAGGGAGGGTTCTCCATCTCCAAGGCTACGTGGCAACCTCCATTAATAAGCTTCTCCATCTCCAATGGAGTGTGGCAGCCTACATTAATCCGATTCTCCATTTCCAAAGTTGTATATTGATTAACCAACACTGAAATGTCAGTGAATTAATTATATTTCAATTCTCATTGTGCCATGTATTGGTCAGCATATGGTTAACGTACATGGCCTACACGTAAGCAAACGATATCGGGAAGGGCTATTAACGGTGTACAAGTTTGCTCCATCTCCGTTAGAGATGTAACGGGAAGTTGTTAGGCTGTCCAACCGACACTTCCTTTAATCACCTTACCACTTTGAGGTACTGGCGGTATTCAGATTCGTTCAGACGGGTTTACCGGACGGCCAAAGATGAAGGTCTTAGCGGTATTCTGCCACCGAAGATGGATTTCCTACATTGAAACCCTTGGTCATGGCAATCCATCTTCATCGGATGCTACGATTTTGGATTTGGAAGTTGTCGTTCTATATAAAATTTTACGAAATTCACGCGCTGGACGAAGATAACAAGAATTGATAAGGTAGCTTTGTTTCTACGCTTTAATGATTTTCAGCCGGTTCGATTTCTTTGAAATTAGGAAAATTCCCACGGATCTAAAATTTTGTAAAATTTTAATGATTTTACAATTTTAAAATTTTGATGATTTTGTAAATATTATTTTGTTCACATGATCAATAACAATAGAGTTACATATGAGGAAGACCTACACATTGAGTTCCTACATATTTTATTATGTTATCTAGTGAACAAATTCATTTTTTAATTTCTTTTTCAAATTTGAAACCGTTTGTCTTTAAATTATACTTCAATTTGATTAAAAGAATTTTGTCTAAAATTCTAATTTAATTTGATTGAGTATTTTAAAACAATTCATATTATTCAAATTTCAATTCAGATCATTCAAATTTAAAAAATATATATCGCTTAAAAAACTTTATCCAACTTAAAATTAAGTCAATTCAGATTATTCAAATCTCAATTCAGATCATTGAAATTACAAAAATATAAATTGCTTAAAAACAAGTCATCAAAAGAGTGAGGCTGTTCATTTTTTTGAAATCATGAAGAGTTCTATATTATTGAGGGTTACTGTCTTAAGACCAGGAATGATCTGTAAGAGCCTAAACCTAGCTATTATTCAATTACTAATAGATTTGAAAATAATTGATTAGTAATTTGTAAAGCTATTATTCAATTAACAAACGCAGAAAAATCTGTGTGACCTGAAAATATGTCACCTGAAAGCCAAAGCAAAAACATCCAGTAAACTATAGTACCCTGCAGTAGGAACTAACAATTCTTAAATTCAATAGTCAGGGCAGAATAGTGAGGATCATGGAAAAACAAACAGACAGATCTATTTCGGATCGAATTTTGAACTGATTTTCTTGACTGCCCTGTTGCTTATCTGAAAGGCTTTGGCCAGAACATCCTCCGGGACAGGAGGATTCGATCCAAACAAGGAGACTGAAAGCACTTGGGCGCCAGGCAGTTGGCTGTTGAATGCAGTGATGGCCACAGCAGGGGAAGGCCCAATGTTTTGCTGAAAATGCACCAAACCCCTTGGAAAAACAAATATATCTCCTTTCTCTAACTTGTGAGAGAACAAAGTATTGTTGGTACTGATGAAACCGGCGATAATGGTGCCCTCTATCACGAACACAAGCTCCGTCGCACGGGGATGGACGTGGGGAGGGTTGATGCCGCCGGGAGCCAAGTCCACGCGGTTCATTGATATTCCCAGCGTGTTCAGCCCTGGAAATTTTTCTACATTCGCCGGAGTAATTAGGGACCCAAACATATTGTTAGTGGAGCCTGGATTCCTTAGCCCTTGAAACAAAAAGTCCGAGTCCTTCACCGTCTTGGGATCCTTGCATGGAAATCCATTCACCCTCAAACTCTCTGTAATATAAAAAACAGAGCCAATGTTAATCTTTAGTTCTGAAAAACAAAACGGCAAGCAAGATTGCCGAGAGAGAAATAATGAAGAAGTTATATGGTTTTACCTGCAGAGGTATCGTCAGCGACGCAGAAATCTTGCAGAAGATCCGGATCGTATGCGCCGGTGAGGACAAGGGCAAGAAACAGGCATAGAAGACAGAGTATCATGGGCTTTGGATTCGCCATTAATTATATGATCAGTAATACTTAGACTAGTATAAATTATATAATGAGCAAAATCGAATAGTGTTGAGTATTGCAAGCAGAAAATGAGAAACGATGGAAAGAATATTGAAGCTGCTATCTCTGATTGCTGAATATCGCCTAGTTTTATAGAAAATGAAAAGGACGCAATTAGTGAAATGCTGCCGTGACCAATGACTCGGTCAAGAGAAGACATGGGGAATAGTCCATTGTCTGGTAGTCGAAGAGTTGGTGGGAGGTTGAATCAATTGAATATCTTCGTTGAAG
Organism: Picea engelmannii; assembly: GCA_009831015.1. Lineage (NCBI taxonomy): Eukaryota > Viridiplantae > Streptophyta > Pinopsida > Pinales > Pinaceae > Picea > Picea engelmannii. The sequence continues at coordinate 20,184 of ML803271.1, forward strand.
AAAAGTATAGTGGGGTCCAACACTAAGTGGAAATTGACACGGCAATGGACAAAAATTCAAACGACAGCCCATGGAACCCAAGAATTTCAAACTCGAAGTTTCCATGTATTTGAGCTGCTGCTGTCCATTAATTTGACTTCGAGATCGAATTTGTTGCAGCTCGCAAGTTTTCTCAATCCAGTTCCTATCCGACACTCCATCGATCTCACAGTCAAAATTATAATATTTGTTTATCCGACTATCTTTGAACCCTTCAACGAATACGAAAAAGAAACTATCAGAATCAAACGCGTGAATGGAAATTTATCGAATACGAAAAAGATAAACTATCAAAATAAAACGCGTTAATGGAAACTATCAAAACAAAATAAAAGGCGTGAATGGATATTTATCGAATACGAAAAAGATAAACCATCGAAATAAAACGCGTGAATGGAAATGGAGTAAGTTCACGACTCTACGAATTTAATATTTTTGAATGGAAAATTTTAAAAATTTGATATGGGGTTTTTATATTAGAATTTTATTTGATTAATAGAAATTTTGAGTATTGACTTCTGTCCTCAAAATTTTGGTCATTTTAAAATTTTCAAATTATTATTTAAATTGGGAAAATTTTATTTAAAAAAAACATAATTATTGTTTTTATTTATTTATTAATTAATTTCATAAAAAGTCTTATAAAATGAATTTGAAAAAAACTCTTTTTAAATCATATTATACTCAAACCACAAACCACTAATGTACTTTGGATGGAAGTTTGTCTCTTTTGATATTAAGAGTGGCATGTTGATAATTGTGGTTGTCTAATTCTGGAGGGGTCTTACTCCCTATCTTATCTTATCTTATCTTAGAAGTGATGTATCTACTATATGTTCAATTTACGAAATTGTAATAAATAAATACTTATTTCTAAGAGAATGTAATGATTTACAAAATAAACAAATTTAATTATATAAAATATCAGTTTAGATTCATTTAAGTTAAGATCATTTAAAAATATTATAATAATAAATTTTAACTTATCTTATCTTAGAAGTGATGTATCTACTATATGTTCAATTTACTAAATTGTAATAAATAAATACTTATTTCTAAGAGAATGTAATGATTTACAAAATAAACAAATTTAATTATATAAAATATCAGTTTAGATTCATTTAAGTTAAGATAATTTAAAAATATTATAATAATAAATTTTAACCAATTATATTAAAATATTATGTAATATCTATATAATTTATAATAACAAATATAACATCAAATATGTCTTAAAAAATGTCAGTTTTATACCTACAACATAAAATTGACATGTTAAAAATATTAATTATATAATATTTGTAAAATTTATAGTAACAAAATAACGACATCAAACAGTGTCATTACAAGTTTCACTTATGTCATCATGAGCTCTACAAATAGGTCATTTTTATACATACAACATAAAATTCACATGTAAAAAATATTAATTGAAGAATGACATTTAAGACTTCATTTTTATAATTGAGAGTGTAATGATTTACAAAATAAATAAATTTAATTATATAAAATATCAGTTTAGATTCATTTAAGTTAAGATAATTTTAAAATATTATAATAGTAAATTTTAACCAATTATGTTAAGATATTATGTAATATCTATATAATTTATAATAACAAATATAATATCAAATATGTCTTACAAAAATGTTAGTTTTATACCTACAACATAAAATTGACATGTTAAAAATATTAATTATATAATATTTGTAAAATTTATAGTAACAAAATAACAACATCAAACAGTGTCATTACAAGTTTCACTTATATCATCATGAGCTCTACAAAGAGGTCATTTTTATACATACAACATAAAATTCACATGTAAAAAATATTAATTGAAGAATGGCATTTAAGACTTCACATATTTTGTTGGGTATGTGATCTTGTTGGGTGTGTGAGATAGATGTCTAACTAACTTTAATTTAATTTAATGTTAAACATTAATTAATGTGTAGATGATGTTTAATTAATTTAGATCTATTTTAATTTTGAATCATAAATTTTATAAGTAAAAAATATGTTTGTATAAATTGATAGTGATTGACATTTAAAGACCTTCGTGTATTTTGTTGAGTGTATGAAGTAGATGTGTAACATGAATTTAATGTTAAACGTTAATTAATGTGTAAAAAATATGTTAGTATAAATTGATAGTGATTGACATTTAAAGACTTTCATGTATTTTGTTGGGTGTATGAAGTAGATGTGTAACATGAATTTAATGTTAAACGTTAATTAATGTGTAAAAAATATGTTAGTATAAATTGATAGTGATTGACATTTAAAGACTTTAATGTATTTTGTTGGGTGTATGAAGTAGATGCTTAACATGAATTTAATGTTAAACGTTAATTAATGTGTAGATGTGTAATTAGCTTTGATTCATCTTCACTTTAGATCTATCAAGTTTTCATGATATAGATCAATTCCTTCAAAGTGCAAACTTTTTTAGAGCACATAAAGTCAATCAATCTATCCAGTAAATTTTCATTTATTAAAATCCAAACTTGTCGAGTAAATATAGGGTAGTAGATTTATTATTAACCCTTTCTAGATTGATTCTCAAAATTCAAGGTGTGGCAAATTCGTTCACTACTATGAAGGTTTACCATATTTTTCAAACTCAAAACAACTAAGTTAATGTAATCACAAACCTTAAAACCTAGAGCACATAAAGGCACCCAATCTATCAAGAAGTAAATTTTCATCTATTAAAATGGAAAATTTTATAAAATTAAATTTAGGTCGACGAAATATGGGAGGGGTAGATTTATTATTAACCCTTGGGTTTATTATTAATCTTTTCTAGATTGATTCTCAGAATTCTGGCAAATTCTTTCAAGTTTTACCATATTCCTTTAAACTCGAAACAACTATAACATTGGTTAAAGATGAGGAAACCATCTGGAAAGTACCAAGAGAAAATGCAACTGAAAAATAAAATTGGACAACAAGGAGGAATCCCTCAAAGAACATGTTATCTTCTAAATTTCCAGGCTCTTATGCAATCAAAGAACATGTTATCTTCTAAATTTCCAGGCTGTTATGCAATCTAAATGTGTTTTGTTGCTAAATCCGTTCATAAAGACATATATAATAACATTTACAATTTTGTAAAACTGGCTACAAATATGACTAAGCAAGTACACATTTTTTTGATATTTTGAGAGTTCTTAAACCCACCACTGCGTTTCTCTATTTTGTTTAATTAACACTTAGAAGTAATGGAGTCTAAACCGAATATCATCATATATAATGTATTCCTAATTGATTTAATAAAATGCAATGTGTGGCTTTGATCTGATGGCCTCCAGGTGTTGCCTCGCATGAGAGAAGCCAATTTCATTCTTTCTTCCTATTTTCAAGTTGGTATCAGAGCTGAGAGAGGCGGATTGCTGCTACTGGATCGTGAATCGATGTTACTGGATCGCGGATCTGCTGAGAGAGGTGGACCTTATTGGAGGTAGATCGCTATTACTGGATCACGGATGTGTTGAGAGAGGCAGATCTTACTGGAGGTGGATCGCTGAGAATGAATCATTGATGAGAGAGGTGAATCCTTGCCTAGATTATGCACCTATGTAGACCTTGTAACTAGCCACGCGTTTTCGTCGCTTCACTTCAGGATCATTGAAACCCCATAACCCGTCCGTCGTGGAGAGGCGTGAAGGAACCTTTTTCCAAGTCTATTTATTCATCTAAAATAGAAGTAATTGTTTATGACCAATGATCGCATGAATAAGGATTCTTTTATGATCAATAGATTTGGAGCTTGATATTTTTTTTGTGAAACGAAAGAATTGTGATTTTCGAGATAAATATGCAATACAAATTGAAGCGATAACTATCATCAATGCACGACTGACAAATCTATTTTGAAAAACATACATTTTATATATTGATAACGAATGATGTGCAATTAAACGATGGTTAGTGAATATTTCCAGACATGTTTGTTAACATATATGTATAATAGTTAGTTATGAATAGTTTTCTGAAATCATCAACATTGTGCAAACTCCCATTTGCATTTTCTAAATCATTGGGGATAATATTCAAACGAGAGGAACCTGTCCTTCTCCAGTGAATCCAATGTCCTCGTTCGTCCACAATGGATACTTCTTACTGGGAAAGTGCAGCAATTACAACAAGGCATGATATTTCTGGAACAGAGACATTGGTGTTTTTTGTTGTCGACGCCTTCATCTTGAGTTTGAGAGGTCGCACCATTTTCTCTGCTAGTTTCCATTCTTGGCTAGGGATGATTTTAAGGATGGAAATTTGTTTTAAAATGTAGAAACCTTGGCGAATCTTACTAATCCTTCATATGCCAACTATAAATGTTTCACGATATTTTTGTAAAAATATTCAAATTTATAAGGATTTTATATAGTTTTATAAATGTTTGGTGATTTTTAAGGTAAAATAATTTTATCCTATAGAATTTGGGCGAATCATTTTTAAAATAATGAATCTCGTTTTTGGAAAAACCATGGAAAATTAGCCCATGAGCGAAATTTATCCCCTAAAATCATCCATGAATCTTGGCGTATGATCGTTGTTTTGAAGAGGAATTTGTATCGTGAAAGAGTTTGCAAGGATGGTGGATCCACTTGCTGAAACTTATCTCAATGAAGCCAATAAATTGGATGGCTTGAATTTCGTTAATTGGAAATTCAAAATGCAGACCTTTATGGAAGGTTATGGTCTATGGACGATCACAAAAGGAGATGAAGTGTGCCCCAATGCGGCTAGGTACAACAGTGGACACAATCCAAGATTGGGATAAGCAGGAGAACAAAGACAAGGTATTATTACAAATGTCTATGAAAGATAATATAATTCCTCACATTAGAAATGCTAAGACTTCTAAAGAAACTTAGAAAACACTTAAATATTTGTATGAGACTAATAATACAAATTGTATTATTTTTATGAAGAGTAAATTGCTAAGTATTAAAATAGATATAAATGAGTTTGTTAGTACTTTTCTTGGGCAAATTAAAGACATGAAAGATAAATTGGGAGATATAGGAGAAAAAGTGTCAAACACCGATCTTGTCACAATTTCCCTAAATGGAATGGTAGAGGACTATCAAATGTTTATAATAGGCCTTGCAACGAGAGATAAAGATCCTACCTTTGAGGAATTTACAGGTATATTGTTGCAAGAAGAAGAGTGGTGCATGAATTTTAAGCTGAATTTAAATCCTCAGAATTCAGACTTAGCACTATGGACAAAGAAGAGATTCCCTAAAGGGAAACGAGGAGAAGGAGGTAGAGGAGGAATTCATCTCAGAGGAAGTCATTTCCAAAGCCAAATCAAGATATGCCATCTAATAGAAATGAACCTAAGTGTTTCTATTGTGGTAGGACTGGGCATATTTCTAGAGAATGTTCTAAGAAGAAAAATGATGAGGCTAGGCATAAAAATAGAAAACATTTGGGACATTTTGCAGAAGAAAACTCGAATTTTGATTCAAAAGATCTCAGATTGTTTGTGTCTAATGTTGCACTGTCTATTGAAACTGATGATGTTGACGCATGGTTTATTGATTCTAGAGCTTCAATTCACATGACATGTAACAAGAATTGGTATATAAACTGTGAATAAACACATAATGGTGCCCATATTTATCTTGGAGATGATCATTCTTATCAAATCAAGGGATATGGAGATATTCCAATAACACTTCTGAATGGTACTGCAAACATATTCACAATGTTGTGTATGTCCCTAGGATAAAGAAAAACTTGATTTCTATGTCCATAATTACATATCATGATTTGAAGGTCGAATTCTTCAAGACCCATTGTACAGTGAAGGACTTGCAAGATCATTACAGAATTGTTGTCTCGGGAGTCAGAGTTGGAGGTCTATACAAACTTGATGTCACTAGAAAGAATCATCAATCATTGACTTCTGCAACTATGCCTACAGAAACTCTTTGGCACCAAAGGTATGGTCACATTAATTATCATGATTTGTTTTTATTACAAAAAAAAGTATGGTTGAAGGACTCCCTATGTTGAAGAATGAGTATGTTTCTTGTGAAGGTTATGCATTAGGAAAGATGCGCAAAGATGAATTCCCCTCTAATGGTGATAGGAGAAAGAAAGATGTATTAGAACTTATACATACTAATGTTTGTGGACCAATGAATATGAGGTCCTTAGGTGGTTCTTATTATTTTTTGTTATTTATTGATGTCTGCACAAGATACACATGGGTTTATTTCCTTAGGAAAAAGAGTGATGTTTTTTAATACTTCAAGGAATTTAAAAACATGGTGGAGAAGAAAAACGAAATTCCATCAAAATCCTTCGCTCATATTAAGGGGGAGATCACAGATTAGGGAACTTCATAAAGTATTGAAAAGATCATGGAATAGTACAACAATTCACAGTACCCCACACTCCATAGCAAAACGGAGTTGCAGAAAGGAAAAACAAAACTCTAGTGGAGTGTGCACGAAGTATGATGAAATGTAAGAATCTCTTAAATGCTTTTTGGGCTGAGGCCATTAACACTATTGTTTATTTAAAGAATAGAAGTCCAACAATGTGTCTTGATCATAAAACTCCTTTCAAAGCCTTTTATGATTCTAAACCAGTAGTTAATAACTTGAGGATATTTGGGTGTAAATATTTTGCACAGATTCCAAAGGAGAACAGGAAGAAGCTTGATGCTAAATCTATCAAATGTATTTTTATAGGGTATTGTTCATAATTTAAAGCATATAAATTGTTTGATCCATCTACTCACAAAGTGTTTGCGAGTAGAGATGTAATTTTCCATGAGCAGGCATAAGGAAATAATGAAGACAACAGTCATGAAGGATGGCATGTACTTATTGAAGATGAAGAGGTCAAAGAAAAAAAGAAACAACAGGAAAAGGTACCTAGTGACATGGATACATCTAGCGGTGAAGAAGAATCTTCACAAAATGTAGAAGAAGTCACTAGCCAATTGAGAAGATGTTCACGTCAGGTTTGTCCACTTGAAAAATATAAATATTATGCCTTGATGAGTAGTATTTAAAATGTCACAGAACCCATGATTTTTAATGAAGCTAATGAACATGAAGAGTGGAGAAAAGCAATGGAGGAAGAATATGACTCTATAATGAAAAACAAAAATTGGGAATTGTCTGAATTGCCTAAAGATAAAAATCCCATAGGATGTAAATGGATATACAAACCTAAATTCAAAGAAGATGGTAGTATGGATAAATATAAAGCCAGATTAGTGGAAAAAGGATATTCACAGAAGGAGGGCATTGATTATGTAGAAACATTTGCACCAGTAGCTAAATTTAATACTATAAGATTGTTAATTGCATTAGCTACAAAGTACCATTGGAGGTTTCACCAATTAGATGTAAAATCTTCTTTTTTGAATGGTGATTTCAATAAGGAGGTTTACCTTACTCAACCAGAGGGGTTTGTCAAAAGCGATCAAGAGCATTCAATCTATAAATTAAAGAAAGCATTGTATTGATTGAAACAGGCACCTAGGCCATGGTATGCGAAGATAGATTTTTTCTTTCTTCAACATGGTTTTATGAGGAGAAAAAATGATCCAATTATGTATACCAAGTTTGATGAAAAGGGGCATGTTGTATTGATTTCCTTATATGTTGATGATTTAATTATTACAGGAAATTTAGAAAAATTGATTAGTGGAATTAAGAAGCATATGTCACATGTATTTGAAATGAAAGATCTTGGTGACTTACATTACTACCTAGGTCTTGAAGTTTGGAGAAATGTTGGTCAAACATTTGTGTCTCAAGGTAAATATGTCAGAGAAGTACTTAAGAAGTTTAAAATGGATCAGTGTAAAGTTTCTTATGTTCCAATGCAACAGAACATGAAGCTTTACTATGATGATGGTTTGAAGGAGGTAAATTATACAATGTATATATAGATGGTGGGAAGCTTGAACTATATCACTACAACCAGACCTGACATAGCATATTTTGTTAGTGTGTTAAGTCAGTTTATGGAAAAACCTCTAGAAAACCATTGGAGTTCAGCGAAAGGGGTACTCAAGTATCTCAAAGGAACAATTGATTATGGTATTAAATATATTGATTCATTCGATGCTGATCTGACAGGTTACTCAGATTCAGATTGAGCTGTAAATCCGAATAATCGGAGATCTACTACAGGTTATGCCTTTGGCATTGGATCTGAGATTGTTTCATGGAGCAGTAAGAAGCAACCTACTGTATCTTTGTCATCCACTGAGGAAGAATATAAAGCATTGTGTGCAACAAATTGTGAAGCTGTTTGGTTGAGAAGGCTACTTCAAGATGTTGGAGAAGAACAAAGGAAATCTATGATAATCAAATGTGATAACCAGAGATCAATCAAGTTGGAAAATAATCCAATTTACCATTCAAGGACAAAGCATGTTGATACTCAGTTTCATTTTGTTCGAGAAAAGATGCAGTCTAATGACATTGCTTTAATGTATTGTAATACTAGTGAAAATGCTGCTGATATTTTCACTGAGCCTCTTGGGAAGATAAAATTTGAATGGTTTAGGGAGATGTTCGGTGTGGATGTCAATCCTTTCTCCATTAAAGGGGAGACTTTGAAATAATGGATTCTAAACTAAATATCATCATATATAATGTAATCCTCATTGATTTAATAAAAGATAGTGCATGGCTTTGCTATGATGGCCTCCAGGTGCTGCCTCACTTGAGAGAAGCCAGTTTCATTCTTTCTTCCTATTTTCAAGTTTAACTGATTGCAGCTTCCCTTTAATACATAACATATCCTTTTCAATTATTAAAAAAAAAAAAAACTACTCCCATTATACACTTCAAAACATTTTCATTTCAAAGATTGAACTCTTTCTAACCCTTCATAAATCAAAATTAATTTAAACGCCTAAAATGCTTATGATCTGATAAATATTTAAACGTTCACTTCCTATGATTTTGTCTGTATAGAAAAATGAAAGAATCCACACACACTTTCTTCATTCTATTTACATGAACGAAACCCATTCAATGGATTTTATTCTCTTTTGTTGATGTTAGAATCAAGTTTTGATATGTTCTCACGATATGAGCCATAAAACGTTCCAAGATGATAAGTATCCCACGTTATGCGATCTGAAGAAGTTTATGTTTCCCACACCAGCAAAGTGAAGTGGTTACTGTGTCGATATGACTTGGAGGCTGCATAAGGCCACGAGTAGTTCAAAAGTAGATCAATGATATTAAAATTTATAATTATGTTGCTTTTAAAATAAATAAAAGTGTTGTATGTAATTGCATCATTGCCTCTGAATTTTTTCTAATACTTAACCTGTTTCATGAACGGATCAATCTCACATGTTTTATATTGCATGAGCTTTCTTTTCAATTGTGTAAGAGGTTTTATATTTTTAATATTAATATTATTTTATTAGTTGGTGGCACACTTTCACACACAACTTTGAAGGGTGGAAAATGACACCGATCTGAGTATATCAAACACTTTTAATAATGTGGTTGTGCTAGTTGACGAAACATGTGTATGGTTGACTATGGTTAACTATGAACAAGTTATGATTGAAGAGGGTTTATTATGGTCAACATATGGTTGACTATGGGTGACCATGATAGACTATGGTTGACCATGATAACTTTAGTTTACCATGGTTGAGCATAGCTGACTATGAAAGATTGTAGCTAGCTATGTTTGACTATAGTTGTCTATGGTTGACCATTGTTGACAATGGTTCACCATGGTTGAGTATTGTTAACTATGTTGACCATGTCGATAATGGGTGAGCATGGTTGTCCATGGTTGACTATGTTCAACTCTAGTTGACTATAGTTGAATATAGTCAACTTATGGTTGACTTGGGTTTACTATGTTCAACATATGGATGACTATGGGTCAATATAGTTGAACATGCCAGGAGCCATCCATAGTCAACATGCTCAACTATGGTTTACCATGGATGGCTCACCATGTTGACAACATGGTCAACCATAGTCATGTATTCAACATGGTTGGGTTAACAATGTTGACTATGTCATGATGATTGGGTGATGATTTTCATAGTGCAACATCAAGTTTTGTTCATCACATTATGACGTTGAACTATGGTCATCACATTGTGACATTGGGTTTTCTTCGTTACATTACAATGTAGGGTTATGTTCACCGCATTGCGACATTGGGGTATGTGCATCACATTGTAATGTCAGGTTATCTTCATCTCATTGGGATACTAGGCTTTATATGTCACACTGCGACGTTGGGTTTTGTATGTCACATTGTGATGTTGGTTTTTTTATGTCACATTACACCATTGGGTTTTGTACGTCAAATAAAGAGGTTGGGGTATGTTCAACATATTAGAGTTATAACATTGCGATGTTGGGTTTTTTCCATTACATTACAACATTAGGTTATGTTTGTCACATAGCGACGTTGGGTTTTTCTCATTACATTACAACCTCGGGTTATGTTCATCACACAACAACGCTGGGATATGTTAATCACTTTTACTTATAGATGATGCAGGAGCATCGCAAGGGCATGCAAGCATAGCCAACATCGAGACAACGCGGAGATAAGAGATAGCTGGAAAAGCACCGAGCACATTTTTTGAAAATGTTTTGAAATACTAATGAAGTCATTAAGTAGAGGCATGCTTGTATTATTGTAAAAGGACCTTGAGCGATCCTCTCTCATCCATAGTAGATAGGATCCTTTATGTGTAATGAATGTAGGTAGATAGAATTTAATTCTAGATTAGAGAGTTTTAGAGTGCAAGAGGGAAACGAGATATAGACAACCTCATTGTATAATTGTAACATGATTGTCAAGATAGAGAAGAAAGGAGAAGAAGCACAGAGCTGTGTAGAAGAATTCCATGTACAGAAGTTCTGGATTAATACAAAAAAAGCCTTGATTCATAATCATGGTTCTCATATATTCTCTGTGTATGCATTGTTGAATGTTATGCTCATGAATGTTTTACTCCTTCTGTCATGCATTTGTTGTTTATGCCATGTGTGTGTGATTTCTTGTTAAATGTTTGAAATATGGGAGGGAGAGTAAGGAATGAGTTTCAATTGTTTCTCTTCCTGAGTGAGTAAAATTCTTGCAAGGACTGCAGTGAAGTTTGTCCACAAGGAGTGTGTTGACAGAAGTCAGAGTTCATCTCTGAAATCTCAGGAGGGAAAACAATTGTTATCATTCTTGCAGAAGTGCAAGTTGAGCACAGGAGCCGTGCAAGGTGTGTGCAGGCCGAGTAAAGTATCAGAGTTTGCGAACTTGAGAAATTGTTGAAGGACTACTGTTGCAGGGAGTGCGTAGAGTCAAAGGACTTCAATTCTTTGAAGTAATTGAAGGATTCGCCACAAGGAGTGCATGCGGGATTCTTCTTTAATATTTAGAGTTGGAGAAAGCTCAAGAGGGATAGGATCTTCGTAGTTGTTGAAGAAAATCACAGAAGGTTGGTGCCTTGAGGCATTGAAAGGAGGCGTAGTAAGTTTGCGTTGCAGGCGGGTAAGTTCCGCGGAGAAATACTTGGTTAAAATTCGCAGGAATTGTCCAGGAAGAAACAAACGGTCGGAATTCTTTGAGAAGAATTCACGAAGTCACAAGATCCGTTAGATCTTGCAGAGAAGTACGTACGTTACGACGAGCTTTCCTCAAGTGTAAGCTCAGAAGAAATCAGGGCCGTAGGATCCAAGTCAGCCAGGGCCGTTGGATCGCTCATGAAATCTCATTTCGGGGTTTCGTGAGTTGGAGGGTCGAAGGTTTTGCATCAAGGTTCATGAAGTCACGAAAGGTCAGTAGTGAAGTGGCGAGTGGATCAAAGCCGTCCATCCGGGGAGGACAAGTGGCAAAGATCTAGAGATCTCGTGAACTCGGAGGTTCGCAAGGTGAGAGCCCAAAGGTTGGGAACTCTAGGTTGAAAAAGGCGAAGTCCTGAAAGGGTGAGAAGTTCCGTTGTGGGACCGTGTAGACGACGTGTCAAAATTTGGCAGTTCAACACTTAGGTACATTGAGGAGTTTGGGATCTCGACACTTCGGGTGTCGTGATATAAAGGAGAGAGCACTTCGGGGAGCAAAGTGGCGAAGTGCAAAGTGGAGCGTAAGGGACACGTGGCAGAATCACAAGGTGGGCCCGTGGAATAGACAGGCGGATATGCGTTGTTAATTGAAGAGAGTCAACACCCCGTTGAATTTTCGTGTCTTGGGGGTTTATAAGATAAGGGGATGGAAGCCCAACCTTTCGACTTGCGAAGTGGCAAAAGGCGAGAAGTGTTAGTGGGAAGCCTAGCCAGTGGTCACGTAGAGAAGGGGGAGCTTGCACCTAGTGCCATTCATGCCAGGGAAGCTTCCAAAAGGACCTGTGGATCAAAAGAAAGAAGATTCAAGCAGGGAATTGAAAGAGATGATCCAGATCAAAGGGAAATGAAGAACGATCCTGTAAGCAGATCCTCGACCTGAGGGCCGAGTAGATCTGCACCATTTGGTATCAGAGTCTGATTCTTGTTTGTATATTTCAGCCAGGAAAAGCGAGAAGGAATTTCAGCCATGCCATCGAGGAGAAGAGACAGGAAAACACCTGATCCACTAGAGGAAAGGGAAATGCTAGAAGGAAGGGGCAGGCAGGTGCAGAATCTAGAAGTGGAAAGAGATCTGCATGACATTCGCGCCAGACTCGTGGATGTGGAAATAAAACAAAGGCGCACAACTTATATTGGAGATGTCAGTGAGTCCGAAAGCGAAGATGACGCTAGACATGAAGAAGAAGAAATTGTAGAAGAAGATTCATCAAATGAACGCTTGATTAGAGCTGTTGCAAGAATGAGTGCAAGAGCCAAAATGGACATTCCAGTTTATGAGGGAAACTTGGATGTTGAAGAGCTTCTAGACTGGATTAGAGCTCTGGACACATATTTTGACTATGAATATGTCGAAGAAGACAAGAAGGTCAAACATGATATCACGAGACTTAAAGGACATGCAACATTGTGGTGGGATGAACTGCAAGCTGACAAACTCTGCCAAGGTAAGCAGAAAATCAAGAGTTGGGATAGGATGATTGCAAAGATGAAAGCGAAATTCATTCCCAGGGATTACCAAATTACTCTGTTTCGGAGAATGCATAATTTGAGACAGAAGTTGATGCCAGTAAAGGAGTACACTGAAGAGTTCTACAGGCTTAACATCAGAGCAGGTCATCATGAAAGTAATGATGAAAAGGTTGCCAGGTATATGATGTTGGTTGTGGAGCCTGATTATCTTCCTGATTCAGAGGTCCTTGCTTTCAGCCGTGTTTATACCCCATGAAGTATTTACACCCTATAAGTATGTACACTCTTCCACGCGGGAGAGTGCAGAGGGGGGGTACCCCCTCTATGGGGTCCGGGGGGTCCATCCCCCCGGCTGGGGGGTCTAG
>ML803271.1:38653-50474 GCA_009831015.1 Picea engelmannii
CCTTCCATTCAAAGACTAAGCATATACAGTTGAGGTACCACTTCATATGATCCGCCTTGGAAGATGGACAATTGAAGATGGAAAAGATACACACTAGCCAAAATCCTGCAGACATGTTAACAAAGGGAGTAACCAGGGAGAAACTGAGTTCTTGATCAGTTTGAGTTGGTCTTCAAGAATGAATATGAAGATGAGAAATTTGTCAGGTCCAAGAAGGTTCAGAGTCCAGCATATATAGCATCGGTGGAGTTGTTGAGATCAGTCTCCAAGTGGGAGATTGTTGGTTGTGGAGCCTGATTATCTTCCTGATTCAGAGGTCCTTGCTTTCAGCCGTGTTTATACCCCATGAAGTATTTACACCCCAGAAGTATGTACACTCTTCCACGCGGGGGAGTGCAGAGGGGGGGTACCCCCTCTGCGGGGTCCATCCCCCCGGCTGGGGGGTCTGGGGGCAAGCGGGCCCCCAGCGGGGGTTCAAGAGTAGCGTCCCCCGAAGCAAAAATTGCCTTGTAAAAGTATATTGTAATTTCATTGTAAATCTGGACCATTCATTATAAGGTCGCAGATCTAACGGTAGAGATTATGTTAGGGTTTTTTTTCCTAGAAGGCAACCCTCTTTTATGAGGGAAATGTATTGCAGCTATGTACAAGGGTGAATATTGTATTCTGAGAGAGGAGACTGTGAGAGAAAGAAGAGGAAGTTACAACGGGTTTTGATGTAGGTTTTATCCCTTCATTTTGCTGGATAATAATAAAGGAAGGACATGGCAATTTCTCTGGTGGACGTAGCCCACTCTGGGTGAACCACGTAAATATGTGTCTCTCTTGTATTGTGTGTCTTATGTGTTTTTGTTTCTGCATTTGTTTTATTTTATTGCTCCGCGGTCCTGTTTTTCTAACATATGAATGGCCTGAGATATGAAATTCAGGATGAGATGAGCATGATGACCATATGAACGATGGAAGATGCTTATCAAATGGATCTAAAGGTGGAAGAGAAGCTGAGTCAAAAACAAGGTCAAAGAGGCCGAGGCAGAAGTCAAGCCAGGGGAAAATCAGTCGTCCAAGATAGAAATCAGAAGCCTAAGGAAGAATGGAAGAAACCTCAGATTGAGAGAGGTGGAGGCTCACAGAAAGGGAAATATGCTGGACATAGAAGGCAATATACTGATCAGAGAGGAGAGTATGATGATAACAACATTTTCCCTCATACTAGAGGTAGAGGAAGAGGAAGAGGTGGAGTGATAAAATGCTTCACGTGCAGAAAGGTCGGACACAAGTCTTATGAATGTCCAGACAAGAAGAAAGAGGAAGGAGAGACTCACATTTCTGAAGCACAAAGGTGAAATGTTGAGGTAGAGGATGTTGAAGGCGAAATATTGTTGATGATGCGAAAAGCTCTTTTGACACCAGAGAAGGAGGTGGAGAGTTCAGTCCCAAGAAACAAACTTTTTCGGACTGCGTAAAAAACCAAAGACTGGAAGTGTAAAGTTATTATAGACAGTGGTAGCATGGATAATCTCATTTCAACAGAGATGGTAGAAAAACTGGAGCTGGAGACGATTGATCATCCAAGCCCATACAGAGTTTCGTGGTTGCAAAAAGGACATTAGGTAAATGTCACTAAGCAATGTTTAGTTGAGTTTAAAATAGGAGGGTATAAAGATGAAATACTCTGTGGTGTTATTCCTATGGATGTTTGTCATCTATTTCTGGGTAGACCGTGGCAATATGACAAGAATGTGATTCATGACGGGAGAATGAACACATACACCCTAGAGAAAAATGGGAGAACTCACATGCTGTTGTCGATCAAAGATAAATAAATAAAGTGGAGGTGAGCAACACTGTACTTCTCATGAGTGGGAAGGAACTTCTTACAGAGGTTAAGAAGAAGGAGGAACCACAATTCATTGTGGTCAGGAAGCCAAAGATTGTTTTAACCAACACAAGGGTAGATGATTTACCAGAAGAGGTTTAGGAACTGCTGGAAGAGTTCGCTGACATAGTAGTGGATGAACTACCTCATTCGTTGCCACCGATTAGAAGTATAAGTCATCAAATTGATCTCATACCTGGAGCTAGTTTGCCAAACAAAGTAGCGTACAGATTAACGCCGTAGGAGAATGAAGAGGTCAAAAGACAAGTCCAAGATTTGTTGGACAAAGGTTTGGTCAGAGAAAGCTTGAGTCTGTGTGTTGTTCCGACAGTACTCAGTCCGAAGAAAGACGGAGGCTGGAGGATGTGTACTGACTCGAGGGAAATCAACAAAATAAGCATCAGGTATAGATTTCCATTTCCAAGGATGGATGATCTGATGGATTGCTTGAGTGGGGCCAAATTTTTTTCAAAGATTGATTTGAAAAGTGGTTATCACCAAATCCACATGAGGGAAGGTGACGAATGGAAGACAGCATTCAAAATCAATGAAGGGTTATACGAATGGCTTGTCATGATGTTTGGTTTAACAAACGCGCCAAGTACTTTCATGAGATTGATGAATGAAGTCCTGAAGGATTTCATCAGAAAATTCGTCATTGTGTATCTTGATGACATACTGATTTTCAGTAAAACAAAGGCAGAGCATCTAAAACATTTGGCTACAGTGATTAAGAGGTTACAGCAAGAGAAGTTGCTGATAAACATGAAGAAATCCTCAGTCATGAAAACAAAGCTCATTTATTTGGGGTTTGTTATTTCTGCAGATAAGTTGAGGATGGATCTAGATAAGGTGGAGGTGATTAAGAATTGGCCGTCACCAAAGAATATCTTTGAAGTTCAAAGTTTTCACAGATTGGCTAGTTTCTACAGGAAGTTCATTAGGAATTTCAGTCGAACTAGTGCACCAATGATGGACACAGTGAAGAAGAGACACAAATATTTTCACTGAACGGAAGAGGCTGAGAAAAGTTTCAATTTGCTGAAAAGAAAAATTACGGAACAACCAATTCTGGTGTTGCATGATTTCCAAAAGACATTTCAAGTAAAATGTGATGCAAGTGGATTTGCAATAGGGGCAGTCTTGAGCCAAGAAGACAGGTTGATAGCGTATTTCAGTGAGAAGCTGAATGAAGCCAAGATAAAATACTCCATGTATGATAAGGAATTCTATGCTATTATTCAGGCATTGAAAAAATGGAGACATTACTTTATTCCTAAGGAGTTTGTCTTGTATAGTGATAATCATGCATTGCAATTTGTGACTCAACAGGAGAAGTTGAATCAAAGACATGTTAAATGGGTTGAATATATGCAAAATTTCACTTTTGTGATTAAATATATTTCTGGAACTGCTAACAAAGTTGTTGATGCTTTGAGTAGGAAATGTTTGCTATTGCAGGAGTTCAGAGTCAAAACATTGGGTTTTGATGATCTCAGGGACATGTACAGAGATGATCCAGATTTTAAAGAGGCATATGAAGCAACTGAGAATCTAATTCTCAAGGATAGAAGCCAATGGGAAGAATACATGATCCAAGAAGAATTAATGTTTAAAGGTAATCAACTTTGTATTCCAAAATGCTCCATGAGGGAGAATTTGTTGAAGGAGAAACATAGTGGAGGATTGGCCAGACATTTTGGTCATGACAAGACATTCACAAAGTTGAATGAGTCATATTTTTGGCTAGGAATGCGAGCAGACGTCAAAAGATTCATGGACAGATGTAGAATTTGTCAACATTCAAAAGGAAAGAGGCAGAATGCAGGTTTTATCAACCATTACCCATACCTGAGAGGCCATGGGATGCAGTCAGCATGGACTTCATATTGGGGTTGCTAAGAACACAAAGAGGGTTTGACTCAATATTTGTGGTAGTGGATAGATTTTCCAAAATGGCACATTTCATTCCATGTCAGAAAACCAATGACGCAACTCACATTGCGAACCTGTTTTTCAAAGAAGTCATTCAACTTCACGGATTACCAAGGAGCATAGTTTCAGATCGAGACACAAAGTTCATAGGACACTTCTAGAGAACCTTATGGAAGAATCTGGGAACAAACTTGTCGTTTAGTTTAGCTTATCATCCTTAGACGGATGGACAGACAGAATTTGTGAACAGGAGTTTGGGATACTTGTTGAGGAGCTTGGTGACAGAACACCACAGTTAGTGGGACAACATATTACCACAGGCGGAGTTTTCTTATAACGAGTTGCTTAATAGGAGCACATAACAAAGTCCATTTCAAATTGTTTATGGCATGCAGTCGAGAGGAATTTCTGAGCTGAGGGATTCAGAACAGATTGTGACTAGGAGCGCTAGTGCAGAAGATTTCGCAGAAGCGATGAAGGAACTTCACAACCAGGTGAAGGAATGATTGCAGAGTTCGAGCCAAGAATATAAGTGGAGAGCAGATGATGGCAACATAGCCCCTTCACCATCCACAGGTCAGAAGGTCCACGTGCACACACAGGATCTTCTCTTTCCTCGGCCCGAAGAACACTAACTGGTCCTTCTATTTCCCTATCGGGAAACCTACCCCACAGATCTCTTCACGCGATCCCCCTTTCTTATTTATCGGGGAATCGAAACTCGCGACTTCGCAAGTCCAATGGTCGAGCGCTACACTCTCGAATCTTCGAGACCCGATACCTCAATCAACACTAACCCTTCTCTTTACCCTGTCAGAACTTTCCCTATCATGATTTCGGTACTCGCGATACCAAGCAGCTCGTCTTACCGACTCCTGATACCCGATACACCGAAACTCTGACGCACACATGCGAGTTGACTTTTCCGCTTCCCGTCACTTCTATCGAGATTTCAGGATTCGCAGGATAGTGAACCCTGATGTCCATGGGTTTGGGACTTTACTTTTCCCGAACTCCGATACGGTGTGCCACCTGTCCTCCACTCGTCGATTCCGCTGTGGCCCACACACTATCCTTTGATTGTCGGGATATCACGTATCACGATATCACGATTCCTGTTGCAATAATTTGGAGCCTCGACTCGCGAAACCCTGATCCATGATATGTGTGTGAATCCAACGGCCCTCGTGGTCCTGATCAACGGCTCCACACCTCCTGAGCTTGGAACCTTTAGAGGATATGACGACGTATCTCCCTTGCACCCCCACAAGATCTAACGGCCCTCGGAACTTCACGAAATCTCCTTGGAGAATTTCGATCATCCGTCCCTTCTTTGATGATCCCTATAAATGACTAAGTGTTCCTCCGCGGAACTTGTCCACCTGCAGTGCAAGACTTATGATGCTTGCTCAGATACTTCCCACACAACTTCTCTTCAGCGGTTCTTCAATGAATTCGAAGGCTCTATCCTTCTTGAGATTTTCCCATGACCTTCAAGTCCTTTAGGAAAACTCTTTCATGCACTCCTTATGGAAAACCTTCAACAACACCTAAGTGTTGAAGTCCCTCAACTCTGCGCACCCCTGCAGCAGCAGTCTTTCAGCTCTTTTCTCAAGTTCACAGCCCTGAGACTTTTTACCCAACCTGCGCACTCCTTGCATAGCCCTGTGCCCGATTGCACCTTTGAGGAAATGAGAACAAAATATATCTCTATTTGAACCCCTCTATCAACGCACTCCTTGCGGACAATTTGACTGCACTCCTTGCAGGAATTTTACAGCTCAAATAGAGAAACAATTGAAACTCATTCCTTCACCCTTTCAGGTTTCAATTCAAACATGAAATCATATACACAGCACATAAAAGCAAATGTGTGACTGAAAGCAACCATTCATGAGCACATCAACGTCAATACACAGAGAACAGACACAAAAACCATGAATTTGAACCAACTTCTTCTATTAGTTCAAGATCTATACATGGATGTTCTTCTACAACTCTCTACTATTCTCCTGTGCTCTTTTCTGCTTCAATAATCATGCTCAGGCTAATGTTACAATGATACAATGAGGGTGTATATATCTGTTTTCCCTCTAGCTCCTAAACTGTCTAGCCTGGAGTTAAAATACTATCTACCTGCATTAACTATTTTAAATGCCGTCTATCTACTAAGGATGAGAGCGAATCACTCAAGGTCCAATACAATATACAAAGTGCGCCTTATTAAATCTCCTCATTAATGTTTGTGCAACAGTTTCAAGGTGGTTTCAAAAAGTTTGTGCTAGCTTGTCCAACTGTCCTCCGCTTCTACGCTAGCTCTCTCTTGATGTGGGAGATGCTCCTGCATCATACTCCCTCGCTTGAAAATTTTCATGGGCTCCTATCCATGAGCTCTTGCATGGTCTGTCCATGCTTATGTATCTCTACTTTGCTTTCCCAGCTGGCATCTTCAACTGGATGGTTCTTCCACTTGACCAGATACTCAAAGTATTGCTTTCACCTGGTCCTCTTGCTCACTCTCTTATCCAGTATGCATTCCATCTGCGGCTTCTATGCAACTAGCATCTGTTTCGTCCACTGGATCAATGGCTACTCATCTCTAGTCTCTGCTTCTCCAACTCTGTATGGGTACAAATATGAGATTTTGAATATCGGAGATATTCCGATCCCATCGGGTAATTCAATCTCATAAGCATTTGTCCCAAACTTCTTTAAGACCCTACATGGCCGGATTTTCTTCATTTTCAGCTTGTTGTATGTTCCCCTCGGGAACCTTTCTTTTCTCAAATGTTCCAGAACCAGATCACCAACTTCGAACTGAAGTTGTCTTCTATGTTGATCTGCTCTGTGTTTATATTCCCGTCTTGAATTCAGCAGTCGCTCCTTCACCTGGCTGTGAATTTCTTTCATTGCCTCTACGAAATCTTCGGCACTTGCGCTCCTAGTCGCAGTCCATTATGAATCCCTCAGTTCAGAAACTCCTCTCGGTTGCATGCCATACAAAATATGAAATGGAATTTGGCCTGTTCTCCTGTTCACTGAGTCATTATATGCGAACTCTGCCTATATTAATACACCATCCCACTGGTTGTGGTGCTCTGTCACTAAGCTTCTCAGTAAATCTCCCAGACTTTTGTTCACCACTTCTGTTTGTCCATCTGTTTGAGGATGATAAGATGAAATAAACATCAAGTTAGTGCCCAGATTCTTCCACAATGTCCTCCAGAAGTGCCCAATGAATTTTGTATCTCTGTCCGAAACTATACTTCTGGGTAAGCCGTGAAGTCGAATGACCTCCTTGAAAAATAGATTTGTGATGTGAGTTGCATCACTGGTTTTTTGGTATGGGATACAATGTGCCATCTTGGAAAACCTATCCACTATCACAAAGACTGAATCAAATCCTCTTTGCATCCTTGGCAATCCCAATACGAAATCCATGTTGATTTCATCCCACGGCCTCTCTGGTATGGGTAATGGTTGATAGAATCCTGCATTTTGTTTCCTTCCCTTTGAATGTTGGCAAATTCTGCATCTATCCACAAACTTCTTGACCTATGATCGCATCCCTGGCCAAAAGTATTATTCACTCAGATTTGCAAAGGTTTTATCATGACCGAAGTGTCCGACCAATCCTCCACTGTGTTTCTCCTTCAGCAAGTTCTCCCTCATGGAGCATTTTGGAATACACAGTTGATTGCCTCTGAACAACAATCCTTCCTGGATCATGTAGTCTATCCAAAGGATTCTATCTCTGAGAACTGGATTCTCAGCTGCTTCATACGCCTCCTTAAAGTCTGGATCATCTGCATACATGTCCCTGATATCATCAAAACCTAATGTTTTGACTCGGAATTCCTGCAACAACAAACACTTCCTTCTCAAAGCATCAACCACTTTGTTAGCAGTACCAGAAATATGTTTGATCACAAATGTGAAATTCTGCATGTATTCAACCCATTTGGCATGTTTTTGATTCAACTTCTCCTATTCAGTCACAAACAACAGTGCATGATTGTCACTATACAAAACAAATTCCTTTGGAATCAAATAGTGCCTCCACTTTTCCAATGCCTGTATAATGGCATAGAATTCCTTATCATACGTGGAGTATTTCAATTTTGCCTCGTTCAGCTTCTCGCTGAAATACGCTATCGGCCTGTCTTCTTGACTTAAGACCGCTCCTATTGCAAACCCTCTTGCGTCACATTTCACTTGAAACGTCTTTTGGAAATCTAGCAACACCAACACTGGTTGCTCCGTGATCTTCCGTTTCAACAGATTGAAACTTTTTTCAGCCTCAGCCATCCAGTGAAAAGACTTGTGCTGCTTCTTCACTGTATCCATCATTGCTGCGCTAATTCCACTGAAATTCCTAATGAACTTTTGGTAGAGACTAGCCAATCCATGGAAACTTCTGACCTCGAATACATTCCTCGGTGATGTCCAATTCTTCATCACTTCCACCTTGTCCGGATCCATCCTCAACTCATTCCCCGAAATAACAAAACCCAAGTAAATGAGCTCTGTCTTCATGAATGAGGATTTCTTCATGTTTATCAACAACTTCTCCTGCTGTAGCCTCTGCATCACTGTAGCCAAATGCTTCAAGTTTTCTGTCACTGATTTACTGTAAATCAGTATGTCATCCAAATACACAATGACAAATTTACCAATGAAATCCCTCAGGACTTCATTCATTAACCTCATAAAGGTACTCGGTGCATTTGTCAAGCCAAATGGCATGACAAGACATTCATACAGTCCTTCATTAGTTTTGAAGGTTATCTTCCACTCATCGCCTTCCCTCATGCGAATCTGGTGATATCCGCTTTTCAGATCAATCTTTGAAAAGTATTTCGCTCCGCTCAAGCAATCCATTAAATCGTCCATCCACGGAAATGGAAACCTGTACCTGATGGTTATCTTGTTGATGGCCCTTGAGTCGGTACACATTCTCCAACCTCCATCTTTTTTTGGACTGAGTACCGTTGGAACGGTACATGGGCTCAAACTTTCCCTGACCAATCCTTTGTCTAGCAGCTCCTAGATCTGCTTCTTGACCTCTTCATTTGCTTGCATCGTCAACCTGTACACTGCTTTATTTGGCAAACTAGCTCTTGGTATGAGGTCAATATGATGACTCACACTCCTCATCGGTGGCAACGAATGAGGTAATTCGTCCACCACGATGTCAGCGAACTCTTCCAGTAGTTATTGAATTTCTCCTGACAGATCATCCACTCTTGTACTAGTCAAAACAATTCTCGATTTCCTGACCACAAAGAATTGTGGAGCTTCTTTCTTCTTCACCTCCGTAAGAAGCTCCTTCCCACTCATGAGAAGTACAGTATTTCTTACTTCTGGTTTTACCTCCTTATCCTTGATCGGAAGAAACATATGAGTTCTCCCATTCTTCTCTAAGGTATATGTATTCATCTTCCCATCATGAATCACATTTCTATCGTATTTCCATGGTCTACCCAGCAATAGATGACAAACATCCATGGGAATAACATCACATAAGATCTTATCATTGTATCCACCTATCTTGAATTCAACCAAGCATTGTTTAGTAACAGTTACCTGGTGTCCCTTCTATAGCTATGAAACTTTGTATGGGCTTGGATGATCAGTCGTCTCCAGCTCCAGCTTCTCTACCATCTCTGTGGATACGAGATATTCTATGCTACCACTATCTACGATGACCTTGCACACCCTGTCCTTGGTCTTGCAAGCAGTCCTAAAGAGTCTGGTCCTTTGGACTGAACTTTCCTCCTCCTTCTCAGGTGTCAAAAGGACTTTTCGCATCATAAGCGATCTTCCTCCTTCAGCGTCTTCGACCTCAACATCCCGCCTCTGCACTTCGGTGATGTGAGCTTCTCCAGTTTCCTTTTTTTTTTTTGGACACTCGTAAGACTTGTGCCCATTTTTTCCACATGTGAAGCATGTGATTACTCCACCTCTTCCTCTTCCTCTACCTCTGGTACGAGGAAACATGTTATTATCAACATATCCTCCGCTCTACTCTGCATGTTTCCCTCTCTGTTCAACATGTTGGCCTCGCTGTGAACTTCCACCTCTCTTCGTACGAGTCTGAGGTTTCTTCCATTCCTCCTTGGACTTTTGGTTCCTGTCCTGGGTAATTGCCTTGCCTCTGGGCTGACTTCTTCCTTGGCCCCTTTGACTCTTTTTTCGACTCAGCTTCTCCTTAGCTTTCAGAGCCATCTGATAAGCATCTTCCACCGTTCAGATGGTTACTATGCTCATCTCATCCTGGATATCATATCTCAGTCCATTCATATATCTGGCGACTTTCTCATCATCACTCTCCCGATGACCTGCCCTGATGTTCATTCGATAGAATTCCTCCATGTATTCTTTCACTATCATCAGCTTCTGTCTCAGGTTCTACATCCTCCTGAACAGAGTAATTTGATAATCCCTGGGGATGAATTTCTCCTTCATCTTCGCGATCATCCTATCCCAGCTCTTGATCTTCTGCTTGCCCTTGCAGCATATATCTGATTGTAGCTCGTCCCACCATAATGATGCATGTCCCTTCAATCTCATGACAGCATGCCTGACTTTCTTATCCTCTTTGACATCTTCATAGTCGAAGTAGGTGTCCAGAGCTCTAATCCAATCTAGAATCTCTTCTGCATCCAAGTTTCCCTCGTAAACTAGAATGTCCATCTCCATTTTTTCACCCATCCGGGCAATAGCTTTGATTATACGTTCATTGGCTGCATCCTTGGATGCAACTTCTTCCCCATGTTCAGCTTCAGCTTCACTCTCTAAATCACTGAGATCCCCTGCACTAGCTGTGTGTCTTTTCCCTGTCTCTATGTCCTTGAGTCTCGCTCGTAGATCACACATTTGCCTCTCCATTTCTGGATTGGTTACCTGCCTGACTCTTCTTCTCTGCACCTCCCTATCCTCTGGATCAGGTGACTGCCTATCTCTCCTTGGCAGCATGGTGAATTCTCCTCTTCTCTGCTATAGAAAGAAAAGAACAATATGTCTTAGCTCTGATACCAAACTGATGGAAACGTAGCCCCTTCACTGCAAGATACCAGATATATAAAATATGCAGAACAAAAATGAAATTCTAGAAATGACATAATGACAGTAAAATATCTACCATAATCTTCACAATACACAGAAATGATATACAAAATAGCAACAGAAATAGCACTTTGATTCAGATAGCAATGTTCACAGGCCTCTTCGAGGGGGCAACCTCCAGTCGAGCAGCACTCTGTTACAATAATATCCAAGATAGGGTTCTCAAACCCTCGCCTCTTATTTATACTAAATATGTCTATTAAGAGAAGCATCTAGAGGAAGATCCTTCTAGAAGTGGAAGCTTCTATTAGGTCTTCTTACATCCACCTTATTCTATTTTATTGAAAGGCCTTATTAATATTGACCTTTATTACATCCGAATACATTGATCTACCTATGTGCGGGTTAGGACCTTAACATGTCCGCCCCCTTAAAAATAGCCTTGTCCTCAAGGATGGAGATGTGGAAACTGCTGCAAAATGGTAGCTGGTTCCCAAGTGGCATCTGCTGGAGTCATGTCTTTCCATTGTACTAGCACTTCCTTGATGGTTCTCTGACGCAGGCGACGCTCACGCTGGTCCAAAATTGCTTATGAATGTATCCAAATGGAGCCTTCTTCAACTAACTCTGGAAGGTTGGTTTGAATTTGGCACCTGGTTCCAATCACCTTCTTCAAGCATGAAACATGAAAAACAGGATGTAGCTTTGACTGACTGGGTAGAGCTAACTGATATGTGACTTGTCCCACATGCTTGAGAACTGTGTAAGGGCCGTAGAATTTGGGTGCTAGCTTCTGACAATGCTCGGCCTTGAGGGAATTTTGCTTATATGGTTGCAGTCTCAGAAACACCTGATCCCCTTCTGCAAATTGACGTTCAGAGCGACCTTGATCTGCTTGTTGCTTCATTCTATTATGTGCCATGACCAAGTTCTCTTTAA
>ML803271.1:66813-80592 GCA_009831015.1 Picea engelmannii
CCACGCGGGGGAGTGCAGAGGGGGGGTACCCCCTCTGCGGGGTCCGAGGGGGCTAGGGGCAAGCAGGCCCCCAGTGGGGGTTCGGGGGCGAAGCCCCCTAAGCAAAAATTGCCTTATAAAAGTATATTGTAATTTCATTGTAAATCTGGACCATTCATTATAAGGTCGTAGATCTAACGGTAGAGATTATGTTATGGTTTTTGCCCTAGAAGGCAACCCTCTTTTATGAGGGAAATGTATTGCAGCTATGTACGAGGGTGAATATTGTATTCTGAGAGAGGAGACTGTGAGATAAAGAAGAGGAAGTTACAGCGGGTTTTGCTGTAGGTTGTATCCCTTCATTTGATGGATAATAATAAAGGAAGGACCTGGCAATTTCTCTGGTGGACGTAGACCACACTGGGTGAACCATGTAAATCTGTGTCTCTCTTGTATTGTGTGTCTTCTGTGTTTTTTGTTTCTGCATTTGTTTTATTTTATTGCTCCGTGGTCCTGTTTTTCTAACAAGTGTGTGGGGAATGAAGGAAAGTTGGAAGGGACCTTACGACATCAAGGCCATGGTTGTAATCTCTCTTTCACATTCAATATGTTACATTAATATGATTCTTTCCTATAAATCTTGTTGTGTTTTATTGTATGATTCCTTGATCACATACATAGGTTTATATTGAGTTTATGCTATTGCTACCACTTTGGTTGGTTGCATTCTTTTGCAGGATCATCATTGTATGAGCATTGGATTGGAGCTAGGATGGCAATGGTGAGAGGAAGCGACATTTAAATGGTATGTCACTTATCCCTCTTTAGTTAGTAAATTCAATATCTAAAACTTAAGGAAAGCGTCATGTTCTGTCCTGTTTTGTTCTAGATCCAGGTGGATCTAGGGAGATCTGTTAGTGTCTGCACCTACCGATTAGTTCGATAACATCCTCCTTCCTGCATCCAGGTGATTGACTGTTCTCTGTTATAATTTCCCCTCCATTTTTGTGCTACATATATCTCGCAAATTCTATAAGATTGTAACAAATGATGGATCTTTGAATAAATGAACACAGGATTACAGAAAAGTTTGAATATTACTTACTTGGTCTCTCGGGTGTACTTCACTGGTGTGGTCCATTGCTGATGGAATTTCATATGTGGGGACATCTTGAGTATGTTGTGCAGTAGATGTAGACAAAACATTCTTCTTGATCAGCTCTTGTATGGCCTCCTTGAAGGTTTACTTCTCTTTTTTTGCATGAAACCTCTTTGGTGACTCTGTATTCTTCTACATCCATTAGTGTTGTACTGGATCTTGTTTGATTGTGTCATATCCTGTTTAGCGCCTCCACATGTCATTATGTTGATATTATTGTCATCCTCTCTCGCTTATGCAAATATCCATTGTACGTTTTGATTATTTTGATTTCTATTTTCCTCAATTTTTCCCAATAATGTTGGACTGTCCTCTGTATCATGATCTGTTGTGCGGAAATACATGCATGACATAGGTGGAAGTGGGAATTCCCTTGCATAATGCCTTGGATGTTGAAAGTTATAGCACACTATTGGACCTCTTCCTCCTCCAAACCCTCCTTTGCCTCATCCTCCACCTCTGTAGCCTACGCGATATCCACGCGGTGTATTATACTGGGGTACCTGATTGTACTGTGCAGGGTTATATTATGGTTGCACAGTGTTATACTATGGTTGCGTGTTGTTATACTGTTGTGGCGTAGTGTTATATTGAGGTGGTACCTGATTAAACTAAGGTGCATCTTGTCCTGTCATCATTTCTCCTTGCACCCTATACGTATCTGACATTCATTCCCTCATTAGATACATTGTTTTGCAATCTTTATCATCCTGCCCTACTGATTTGCAAAAAGTACAGAATGTTCGACAACACAAGTATTCCAATAGAGGATGAACACCTTCAGTAACCACTCACGTAACCAGATCAAAGATCAACACACCAATGTTTTCACGTGGTAAAACCCCTATGGGGAAACATCCACAGCCCCAGCCAACACGACCACTAGGAGAAGTTTATTAATGCAAAGAAAAAGATTACAAAGAGATTTTGCAAGAGATTTTCTCATAATCGATCATCAGAAAATGACCCTCCATTCTCTTTAAATAGAGATCATGGACCAATCGGGTGTTAATGATGCAGGAGCATCGCTGACAACAAGTGAGCGTGGGACAAACGTCGACGCATTTTGGCACATGATGAATTGTTTGAAATGTTTTGAAGTTTTATATGCCAAACATAAATGAGACAATTAAGAAAGGGTGTACTTGTAGATTGTAATCAAACCTTGAGCGTCCTGCTCTCGTCTGAGGGATTAAGAGGCATTTATGCTAGTAAATGTAAGTAGGTAGCTTTAAATTCTTAGATTAGACAGTTTTAGGAGCCGGAGGGAAAACGGATATAGACACCCTCACTTGTATCATTGTAACATT
The DNA here is from genome assembly GCA_009831015.1 of Picea engelmannii. Taxonomy (NCBI): domain Eukaryota; kingdom Viridiplantae; phylum Streptophyta; class Pinopsida; order Pinales; family Pinaceae; genus Picea; species Picea engelmannii. The sequence continues at coordinate 69,262 of ML803271.1, forward strand.
AGTAGCATAATCAATCAAGAGAGCATAGAGAATAAGAAGCAAAAAACTGTGTAGAAGAACCCATATACAGAAGTTCTGAGATTAATATATGAAGCTTGATTCAGACTCATGGTGTTCAAATACTTTCTGTGTGTGCATGATTGAATGTTATGCTCATGATTGTTTTACTCTTTCTATTATAAATTTGCTTTGATGTGTGAATGTATGATTTCATGTTGAATGTCTGAAATTTGAAGAGAGGGAGAGTAAAGAACAAGTTTCAATTGTTTTCTGTCTGAGCAAGAGTTTTCCTGCAAGGAGTGCAGTGAAATTGTCCGTAAGAAGTGCGTTGACAGAAGTCAGAGTTCAATCTCTAAAATCTCAGGGGGAATAAAATTGTTCTCATTCTCGCAGAAGTGCAAATTAAGCACAGGAGCCGTGCAAGGAGTGCACAGGCCGAGTGAAGTCTCAGAGTTACAACCTGAGAGAAATTGTTGAAAGACTGTTTTCGCAGAGAGTGCACAGAGTCGAAGAATTCAATACTTGGAAGTATTGAAGAGTTGTCGCAAGGAGTACGTGCAGGAGTCTTCTTGAAGACTCAAGTTGTGGAGAAATCTCATGAGGGATAGAGTCTTCGAAGTTGTCGAAGAGAAGCTCAAGGGGGCGAGTGCCTTGAAGTGTTGTAAGAAGGCACATCGACGTTGTTTTGCAGGTGTATAATTTTTGTGAAAGAACACTTCGTTCATCTCGTAGGATTTTTTAAGGAGGCATTGGATGGTCAGATGTCTCCGTGAAGAATTCACGAAAATCTGAGAACCGTCATATCTTGCAGAGAAGTAAGAAGGGTACGGTGAGTGTTTTTTCTAAGTGCAAGCTCGGAAGAAATTGGGTCGTAGGATCCGAGCCAACAAGGGTCGTTGGATAACTCACATAATCTCATTTTGTGGATTCAAGAGTTGAAAGTTTAAAACCTTTCCATCAATATTCTCAAGCGGCAAAGTCACGAGAGAATCGGAGCCATCCATCTGAGGAGGACAGGTGGCAGAGATCAAAGGATCTCGCAAATTCATAGGTTCGCAAGTTGAGAGCCTAGGAGTTGGGTGCTCTAAGTCACGAGTGGCGAAGTCATGAGGAGAAAATACAGTCGTTGGATCCAGGTTGCGGGAGGACCATTGGATCAGAACCTCATCGCGTGTATCGCACATTCGGAGGTTTGGAGGTTGGGAGGACCTCATCTCGACATCAGAAGTCACGAAGTGCCGAGAGCCGAGGCACGAGTGTGGACATGTGGTAGAACCACAAGGCGGGGCCTGCGTGATTGGTAGGTGAACACGCATCACCTAGAGGAAGGATTCAATACTCCATTGACTTCTCACGTCTCGGGGATTTGCGATATAAGAGAACGAAAGCTTGACATTGAAACTTGTGAGGTCGTGAGTAGCGAGAACGCGAGAGGGAAATTAATATCGCTTCTCGGGGGTTCGTGAAGAGAAGGTGCCAAGATTGGATGCTACAACTCGCGAAGCGGTGAGTTGCGAGAAGTACAGAAGGAAGGTCAACCTTCGCTGAATTTTAAGTCTCGGAGGTTCACACGGGAAGAGCACGAAGATTCAACCCTTCGACTTGCGAAGGTGCAAGTAGCGAGAGGAGCTAGCGTTAAGCCTAGCCGACGTTAAGCCTAGTTGGCGGTCACGCGAGGAAGGCACTGACAGAGGAAGAGCCATACCCATATTGGCATTTCGGATATCAGGAGATTGGAAAGGAAGAGTCGGGAGTTTCGACTCGCGAACTCGCGAGATCACGAGTTGCGACAAGTACCTTTTGGAATTTGACCTTGGTCATAACGTTGTGGTCGCACGAAAAGGCGGAGCTCGTGCCTAGTGTTGTTTGCATAGGGGAGCTTCCGAAAGGACCTGTGGATCGATTGAATTGAGATTCCAGTAAGGAATCGAAAGAGCCGATTTGGCTCAAAGGAGATAAAGAATGATCCTGTGAGCGGATCTTGGTCTGAGGGCCGATAGGTCTGCATCAAGTTGGTATTAGAGCATAGAAGGATTTCTTTTCTTTCTGTAGCAGGGAAAAGAAAATCTCAGCCATGCCGCCGAGAAGAAGAGACAGACAAACACCTAATCTGCCAAAGTATAGGGAGATGTCAAGAGAAAGGGGTAGGCAGGTGCCAAATCCAGCCATGGAAAGAGATATACATGACCTACGCGCCAGATTTGTGGACATGGAAATAAAATAGAGGAGCACAGTCGGTGTTGGGGATCTCAGTGATTCCAAAAGTGAAGATGAAGCTGGACATGAAGGAGAAGAAGTTGCAGCAGAAGATGCAGCAAATGAATGCCTAATTAGGGTTGTTGCAAGAATGGGTGCTAGGGAAAAAATGGATATTCCAGTATATGAAGGAAACCTAGATGCTGAAGAGCTTCTAGACTGGATTAGAGCTCTAGACACATATTTTGACTATGAAGATATCGAGGAAGACAAAAAGGTCAAACATGCTGTCACAAGATTGAAAGGACATGTAGCATTGTGGTGGGATGAGATACAAGATGACAGACGCTGCAAAGGCAAGCAAAAGATCAAGAGTTGGGATAGGATGATCGCAAAGATGAAGATGAAATTCATTCCCAGGGATTACCAGATTACTCTGTTTTGAAGAATGCAGAATTTGAGACAGAAGCTAATGACAGTGAAGGAGTACACTGAAGAATTCTACAGGCTGAACATCAGGGTAGGTCATCATGAAAGTGATGATAAAAAGGTTGCCAAGTACATGAATGGTCTAAGATACGACATTTAGAATGAGATGAGCATGATGACCATCCAAACGGTGGAAGATGCTTATCAGATAGTTGTAAAAGTTGAAGAGAAGATGAGCGAAAAACAAGGTCAAAGAGGTCGAGGCAGAAGTCAGCCTAGAGGCAAATCAGTTGCCCAGGATAGAAATCAGAAACCCAAGGAAGAGTGGAAGAAACCTCAAACTCGGACTGAGAGAGGTGGAATCTCGTAGAGAGGGAAGTATACCGAACATAGAGGTCAGTATGTTGATGGAAACATTTTTCCTTGTACCAGAGGTAGAGGAAGAGGAAGAGGTGGAGTGGTGAAATGCTTCACATGCAGAAAGGTCGGACATAAATCTTATGAATGTCCAGATAATAAGAAAGAAGGTGTTAAGACACACATTGCCAAAGCACAGAGGCAGAATGTTGAGGTAGAGGATGCTGAAGGCGGAAGATCGTTGATGATGCGAAAACTTCTCTTAACACCAGAGAAGGAGGTGCAGAGTTCGGTCCAAAGGAATAGACTTTTTCAGACCGCTTGCAAGACCAAAGACTGGGCATGCAATGTCATCATGGATAGTGGTAGCACAGATAATCTCGTTTCTATAGAGATGGTAGAAAATCTGGAGCTGGAGACGATTGAACATCCAATCCCATACAGAGTTTTGTGGCTACAAAAAGGACATCAGGTAAATGTCACTAAACAATGTTTAGTTGAATTTAAAATAGGAGGGTATAAAGATGAAATACTCTGTGATGTTATTCCCATGGATGTTTGTCATCTATTGCTAGGTAGACCATGGAAATATGATAGGAATGTGATTCATGATGGGAGAAAGAACACATACACCCTAGAGAAGAATGGGATAACTCACATGTTGTTGCCGATTAAGGACAAAGAGGTGAAACCTGAAGTAAGAAACACTGTACTTCTCATGAGTGGGAAGGAACTTCTTACAGAGGTTAAGAAGAAGGAGGAACCACAATTCATTGTGGTCAGGGAGCCTAAAATTGTTTTAACCAGTAAAAGGGTAGATGATTTACCGGAAGAGGTTTAGAAATTGTTGGAAGAGTTTGCTGACATAGTAGTGGACGAACTACCTCGTTCTTTTCCACGGATCAAAAGTGTAAGTCATCACATTGATCTCATACTTGGAGCTAGTTTGCTAAATAAATTAGCATACAAATTGACGCCGCAAGAGAATGAAGAAGTCAAAAGATAGGTCCAGGACTTAATGGACAAAGGGTTGGTTAGAGAAATCTTGAGTATGTGTGATGTTCCGACAGTGCTCAGTCCGAAGAAAGATGGAGGCTGAAGGATGTGTACTGACTCGAGAGCGATCAACAAGATAACCATCAGGTAAAGATTTACATTGCCAAGGATAGATGATATGATGGATTGCTTGAGTGGAGTCAAATTTTTTTTAAAGATTGATTTGAAAAGTGGATATCACCAGATTCGTATGAGAGAAGGTGATGAATGGAAGACAGCCTTAAAGACTAACGAAGGGTTGTATGAATGGCTTGTTATTCCATTTGGCTTAACGAATGCACCAAGTACTTTCATGAGGTTTATGAACGAAGTCCTAAAGGATTTCATCGGAAAATTTGTCATTGTGTATCTTGATGACATACTAATTTTCAGTAAAACGGAGGCAGAGCATTTGAAACATTTGGCCACGATGATGAAGAGGCTATAGCAAGAGAAGCTGCTGATAAACATGAAGAAATCCTCATTCATGAAGACAAAGCTCATTTATTTGGGGTTTGTTATTTCTACAAACAAGTTGAAGATGGATCCAGATAAGGTGGAGGTAATTAAGAATTGGCCATCACCGAAGAGTATATTTGAGGTGAGAAGTTTTCATGGATTGGCTAGTTTCTACCGGAAGTTCATCAGGAATTTCAGTCGAATTAGTGCACTGATTATGGACACAGTGAAGAAGAGACACAAGTCTTTTCACTAGACAGAAGAGGCTGAGAAAAGTTTTAATTTGTTGAAAGGAAAATCACGGAACAACCAATTTTGGTGTTGCCGGATTTCACAAAGACATTTCAAGTAAAATGCGATGCAAGTGGATTTGCAATAGGGGCAGTCTTGAGCCAAAGACAGGTCGATAGCATACTTCAGTGAGAAGTTGAATGAAGCGAAAGTGAAATACTCCATGTATGACAAGGAGTTCTATGCTATTATTCAGGCATTGAAGAAGTGGAGACACTATTTGATTCCTAAGGAGTTTGTCTTATACAGTGAAAATCATGCTTTGCAATTTGTGACTCAATAGGAGAAGTTGAATCAAAGACATGAAAAATGGGTTGAATACATGCAGAACTTTACTTTTGTAATCAAGCATATTTCTGGAATTGCTAACAAAGTTGTTGATGCTTTGAGCAGGAAATGTTTGCTGTTGTAGGAGTTTAGAGTCAAAAAACTGGGTTTTGATGATCTTAGGGACATGTACAGAGATGATCCAGATTTTAAGGAGGCGTATGAAGAAACTAAGAATCCAATTCTCAGGGACAGAAGCCAGTGGAAAAAATACATGATCCAGGATGGATTGTTGTTCAAGGGAAATCAGTTATGTATTCCAAAGGGCTCCATGAGGGAGAATTTGCTGAAGGAGAAACATAGTATAGGATTGGTTGGACATTTCGGTCATGAAAAGACATCCTCAAAGTTAAACGAGTCATATTTTTGGCCAGGAATGAGAGAAGACGTCAAAAGGTTCGTGGACAGATGAAAAAATTGTCAGCATTCTTATAGAGGTTAAGATGAATAGGAGCTTGGGAGACTTGTTGAGGAGTTTGGTGATAGAACATCACAGTGAGTGGGATAATATTCTACCACAAGAGGAATTTTCTTATAATGATTTTCTTAACGGGATCACAGGCCAGAGTCCATTCCAAATTGTTTATGGGACACAACCAAGAGGAGTTTCTGAACTGAGGGATTCAGAACGAGATAAGATAAGAAGTGCTAGTGCAGAAGATTTTTCCGAAGCAATGAAGGAACTTCACAGCCAGGTGAAGGAGCGATTGAATAACTTGAGCCAAGAGTATAAGCACAGAGCAGATAAACACAGGAGACAACTTCAATTTGAGGTTGGTGATTTGATCCTGGAACATATGAGAAAGGAAAGGTTCCCGAGAGGAACATATAACAAACTGAAGATGAGGAAGATGGGACCATGTAAGGTCTTGAAGAAATTTGGGGCAAATGCTTATGAGATTGAATTACCCGATGGGATCAGAATTTCTCCGATATTCAATGTCTCAGATTTGTACCCATACAAAGCTGGAGAAGACAGTGAACAACCAGAGGTTCAGTGGACAAAAAAGATGCCAGTTGTAGAGAAACCACAAATGGAAGGCATACTGGACAAAAGAGTTAGTAAGAGGACCAGATGAAAGGAATATTTTGAATACTTGGTCAAGTGGAAGGAACATCCAGTTGAAGATGTTAGCTGGGAGAATGAAATAGATATCCAGAAGCATGGACAAACCGTGCAAGAGCTCATGGACAGGAGCCCATGAAAATTTTCAAGTGAGGGAGTATGGTGTAGGAGCATCGCCAACAACAAGTGAGCGTGGGACAAACACCGACGCATTTTGGCACATGATGAATTGTTTGAAATGTTTTGAAGTTTGATATGCCAAACATAAATGAAACAATTAAGAAAGGGTGTACTTGTATATTGTAATTAGACCTTGAGTGTCCCTCTCTCGTCTGAAGGATTAAGATGCATTTATGCTAGTAAATGTAAGTAGGTAGCTTTAAATTCTTAGATTAGACAGTTTTAGGAGCTGGAGGGAAAACGGATATAGACACCCTCACTTGTATCATTGTAACATTAGCAACATAATGAATCAAGAGAGCATAGAGAAGAAGAAGCAGAAAACTGTGTAGAAGAACCCATGTACAGAAGTTCTGAGATTAATATATGAAGCTTGATTCAGACTCATGGTGTTCAAATACTTTCTGTGTATGCATGATTGAATGTTATGCTCATAATTCTTTTACTCTTTCTATTATAAATTTTCTTTGATGTTTGAATGTATGATTTCATGTTGAATGTCTGAAATCTGAAGAGAGGGAGAGTAAAGAACGAGTTTCAATTGTTTCTCTCTTTGAGCAAGAGTTTTCCTGCAAGGAGTGCAGTGAAATTGTCTGCAAGGTGTGCATTGACAGAAGTCAAAGTTCAATCTCTGAAAGCTCAGGGGGGATAACATTGTTCTCATTCTTGCAGAAGTGCAAATTAAGCACAGGAGTCGTGGAAGGAGTGCGAAGGCCGAGTGAAGTCTCGGAGTTACAACCTGAGCGAAATTGTTGAAAGACTGTTGTCGCAGAGAGTGCACAGAGTTGAAGATTCAATACTTGAAAGTATTGAAGAGTTGTCGCAAGGAGTGAGTGCATGAGTCTTCTTGAAGACTCGAGTTGTGGAGAAATCTCAGGAGGGATAGAGTCTTCGAAGTTGTCGAAGAGAAGCTCAAGAGGGTGAGTGCCTTGAAGTGTTGTAAGAAGGCGCAGTGACGTTGTTTTGCAGGTGGATAAGTTTCATGAAAGAAAACTTCGTTCATCTCGCAGGAGTTGTCAAGGAGGCATTGGATGGTCAGAATTCTCTGTGGAGAATTCGCGAAGTTCCGAGAACTGTCAGATCTTACAGAGAAGCAAGAAGGATACAGTGAGTGTTTTTTCTAAGTGCAAGCTCAGAAGAAATTGGGCCATAGGATCTGAGCCAACAAGGGTCGTTGGATAACTCACATAATCTCATTTCGTGGATTCGCAAGTTGAAGGTTTAAAACCTTTGCATCAAGATTCGCGAGCGACGAAGTCGCGAGAGAATTGCAACTGTCCATCTGAGGAGGACAGGTGGTAGAGATCAAAGGATCTCGTGAATTTGAAGGTTTGCGAGGTGAGAGCCTAGGAGTTGGGTGCTCTAAGTCGCGAGTGGAGAAGTCGTGAGGAGCAAAGGCAGTTGTTGGATCCAGGTTGCGAGAGGATCGTTGGATCAGAACCTCATCACGCGTATCATGCATTCGAAGGTTCGGAGGTTGGGAGGACCTTGTCTCGACATCAGTAGTCGCGAAGTGCCGAGAGTCGAGGCACGAGTGTGGACACATGGCAGAACCACAAGGTGGGGACCACATGATTGGCAGGTGAAAACGCATCACCTGGAGGAAGGAGTCAATACTCCATTGACTTCTCATGTCTCAGGGATTCGCGAGATAAGAGCATGAGAGCTCGACATTGAAACTTGCGAGGTCGCCAGTAGTGAGAACGCGAGAGGGAAATTAAATATCACTTCTCGGGGGTTCATGAAGAGAAGGTGCCAAGATTGGACCCTACAACTCGCGAAGTGGTGAGTTGTGAGAGGTATGAAAGGAAGGTCAACCTTCACTAACTTTTAAGTCTCGGAGGTTTGCACGGAAAGATCATGGAGATTTAACCCTTCGACTTGCGAAGGTGAGAGTAGCGAGAGGAGCTAGCGTTAAGCCTAGCCAGCAGTCACGCGACGAAGGTGCTGACAGAAGAAGAGCCATACCCGTATCGGCATTTTAGGTATCGCGAGATTGGAAAGGAAGAGTCGAGAGTTTTGACTCACGAACTCGCAAGATCGTGAGTTGCGACAAGTACGTTTTGGAATTGGTCCTTGGTCATAGCGTTGTGGTCGCACGAAAAGGTGGAGCTCGCGCCTAGTGCTGTTTGTACAGGGGAGCTTCCGAAAGGACCTGTGGATCGATTGAATTGAGATTCCAGTAAGGAATCAAAAGAGTCGATTCAGCTCAAAGGAGATAAAGAACAATCCTATGAGCGGATCTCAGTCTGAGGGCCAATAGATCTGCGTCAAGTTGGTATTAGAGCATAGAAAGATTTATTTTCTTTCTGTAGCAGGGAAAATAAAATCTCAACCATGCTGCCGAGAATAAGAGGTAAACAAACACCCAATCCGCCAGAGGATAGGGAGATGTCAAGAGAAAGGGGTAGGCAGGTGCCAAATCCAGCCATGGAAAGAGATATACATGACCTACGCGCCAGAGTCGTGGACATGGAAATAAAACAGAGGCGCACAACCGGTGCTGGGGATCTCAGTGATTCTGAAAGTGAAGATGAAGCTGTACATGAAGGAGAAGAAGTTGCAGCAGAAGATGCAGCAAATGAACACTTGATTAGGGTTGTTGCAAGAATGGGTGCTAGGGCAAAGATGGATATTCCAGTATATGAAGGAAACCTATATGTTGAAGAGCTTCTAGACTAGATTAGAGCTCTAGACACATATTTTGACTATGAAGATGTCGAGGAAGACAAAAAGGTCAAACATGCTGTCACAAGATTGAAAGGACATGCAGCATTGTGGTGGGATGTGCTACAAGCTGACAGACGCTGCAAAGGCAAGAAGAAGATCAAGAGTTGGGATAGGATGATCGCAAAGATGAAGGCGAACATCATTCCCAGGGATTACCGGATTACTCTGTTTTGAAGAATGCAGAATTTAAGATAGAAGCTAATGACAATGAAGGAGTACACTGAAGAATTCTACAGGCTGAACATCAGGGTAGGTCATCATGAAAGTGATGATGAAAAGGTTTCCAAGTACATAAATGGTCTGAGATATGACATTCAGGATGAGATGAGCATGATGACCATCCGAATGGTGGAAGATGCTTATCAGATGGCTCTAAAAGCTGAAGAGAAGCTGAGCCGAAAACAAGGTCAAAGAGGCCGAGGAAGTCAGCCCAGAGGCAAATCAGTTGCCTAGGATAGAAATCAGAAACCCAAGGAAGAGTGGAAGAAACCTCAAACTCGGACTAAGAGAGGTGGAAGCTCGCAGAGAGGGCAGTATACCGAAAAGAGAGGTCAGTATGTTGATGGAAACATTTTTCCTCATACCAGAGGTAGAGAAAGAGGAAGAGATGGAGTGGTGAAATGATTCACATGCGGAAAGGTCGGGCATAAATATTATGAATGTCCAGATAAGAAGAAAGAAGGTGGTGAGACTCACATTGCCGAAGCATAGAGGCAGAATGTTGAGGCAGAGGATGTTGAAGGCTGAAGATCGTTGATGATGCGAAAAGTTCCCTTAACACCAAAGAAGGAGGTGGAGAGTTCGGTCCAAAGGAATAGACTTTTTCAGACCGCTTGCAAGACCAAAAACTGGGCATGCAAAGTCATCGTGGACATTGGTAGTACAGATAATCTCGTTTCTACAGAGATGGTAGAAAATCTAGAGCTGGAGACGATTGAACATCCAAGCCCATACAAAGTTTCGTGGCTACAAAAAGGACATCAGGTAAATGTCACTAAACAATGTTTAGTTGAATTTAAAATAGGAGGGTATAAAGATGAAATACTCTGTAATGTTATTCCCATGGATGTTTGTCATCTATTGTTGGGTAGACCGTGGCAATATGACAGGAATGTGATTCATGATGGGAGAAAGAACTAGAGAAGAATGGGAGAACTCACATGTTGTTTCTGATTAAGGACAAAGAGGTGAAACCTGAAGTAAGCAACATTGTACTTCTCATGAGTGGGAAGGAACTTCTTATAGAGGTTAAGAAGAAGGAGGAACCACAATTCATTGTGGTCAGGAAGCCTAAAATTGTTTTAACCAGTACAAGGGTAGATGATTTACTGGAAGAGGTTTAGAAACTATTGGAAGAGTTTGCTAACATAGTAGTGGACGAACTACCTCGTTCTTTTCCACCGATCATAAGTGTAAGTCATCACATTGATCTCATACTTGGAGCTAGTTTGCTAAATAAAGCAGCATACAAATTGACGCCGCAGGAGAATGAAGAAGTCAAAAGATAGGTCGAGGACTTAATGGACAAAGGGTTGGTTAAAGAAGGCTTGAGTCTGTGTGTTGTTCCGACAATGCTTAGTCCGAAGAAAGATCGAGGTTGGAGGAAGTGTACTGACTCGAGAGCGATCAACAAGATAACCATCAGGTACAGATTTCCATTGCCAAGGATGGATGATTTGATGGATTGCTTGAGTGGAGCCAAATGTTTTTCAAAGATTGATTTGAAAAGTGGATATCACCAGATTCGTATGAGAGAAGGTGATGAATGGAAGACAGCCTTAAAGACTAATGAAGGGTTGTATGAATGGCTTGTTATGCCGTTTGGATTAACGAATGTGGCAAGTACTTTCATGAGGTTGATGAACGAAGTCCTAAAGGATTTCATCGGAAAATCTTTCATTGTGTATCTTGATGACATACTGATTTTTAGTAAAATAGAGGCAGAGCATCTGAAACATTTGGCCACAGTGATGAAGAGGCTACAGCAAGAGAAGCTACTGATAAACATGAAGAAATCCTCATTCATGAAGACAAAGCTCATTTATTTGGGGTTTGTTATTTCTGCAGACAAGTTGAATATGGATCCAGATAAGATGGAGGTAATTAAGAAGTAGCCATTGTTGGTCACTATAATTGCTTAATTAATTTTAAACAACCAAGTGAAACATAAATTATCAACCCAGGGAAGTCTTTTGTTTCAAAGATAGTTGCGCACTATATATGCTCAATTCCAAAATCACTTAGTGTTGTAGTAAAGAAAT
>ML803271.1:99651-135408 GCA_009831015.1 Picea engelmannii
ATTAAACATATAGTGATGAGAAAGGACGTTGTATACCTTGAGGTGATCAGATGAAGTGATAATATGGGTCTAAATACAGGTGATGAAGGGTATAACAATGGCAAAAAGTATGAGTAAAAGGGTACAATATGTGGTCTCAACAGCCATCACTGAAGAGTATATTTGAGGTGAGAAGTTTTCATGGATTGGCTAGTTTCTACTGGAAGTTCATTAGGAATTTCAGTGGAATTAGTGCACCGTTGATGGACACAGTGAAGAAGAGACACAAGTCTTTTCACTAGACAGAAGAGGCTGAGAAAAGTTTTAATTTGTTGAAAAGGAAAATCACGGAACAACCAATTTTAGTGTTGTTGGATTTCACAAAGACATTTCAAGTAAAATACGATGCAAGTGGATTTGCAATAAGGGCAGTCTTGAGCCAAGAAGACAGGCCAATAGCATACTTTAGTGAGAAGCCAAATGAAGAGAAAGTGAAATACTCCACGTATGACAAGGAGTTCTATGCTACTATTCAGGCATTGAAGAAGTGGAGACACTATTTGATTCCTAAGGAGTTTGTCTTATACACTGACAATCATGCTTTGCAATTTGTGACTCAACAGGGGAAGTTGAATCAAAGACATGCAAAATGGGTTGAATACATGTAGAACTTTACTTTTGTAATTAAGCATATTTCTGGAACTGCTAACAAAGTTGTTGATGCTTTGAGTAGGAAATATTTGTTGTTGCAGGAGTTCAGAGTCAAAACACTGGGTTTTGATGATCTCAGGGACATGTACAGAGATAATCCAGATTTTAAGGAGTCATATGAAGCAGTTGAAAATCCAATTCTCGGGGACAGAAGCTAGTGGACAGAATACATAATCCAGGATGGATTGTTATTCAGGGGCAATCAGTTATGTATTCCAAAGGGCTCCATGAGGGAGAATTTGCTGAAGGAGAAACATAGTGGAGGATTGGCCGGACATTTCGGTCATGAAAAGATGTTCTCAAAGTTAAACGAGTCATAGTTTTGGCTAGGAATGAGAGTATACGTCACAAGGTTCGTGGACAGATGCAGAATTTGTTAGCATTCAAAAGGAAAGAGGTAGAATGCAGGATTTTATCAACCGTTACCCATACTAGAGAGGTCATGGGATGCAGTAAGCATGGACTTCATATTAGGCCTGTCGAGAACATAAAGAGGGTTTGACTCGATCTTTGTGGTGGTGGATAGATTTTCTAAAATGGCACACTTTATACCATGTCGGAAAACCAGTGATGCAACTCACATTGCGAATCTGTTTTTCAAAGAAGTCATTCGACGTCACGGCTTACCAAGGAGCATAGTTTTGGATCGAGACACCAAGTTCGTGGGAAACTTTTGGAGGACCTTATGGAAAAATCTAGGAACGAACTTGTCGTTCATTTCAGCGTATCATCCTCAGACAAATGGATAGATAGAAGCTGTGAATAGGAGCTTGGGAGACTTGTTGAGGAGTTTGGTGATAGAACATCACAGTGAGTGGGATAATATTCTACCACAGGCGGAATTTGCTTGTAATGATTCTCTTAACAGGAGCAAAGGGCAAAGTTTGTTCCAAATTTTTTATGGGACACAACCAAGAGGAGTTTCTGAACTGAGGGATTTAGAACGAGATGAGATAAGAAGTGCTAGTGCAAAAGATTTTTCTGAAGCAATGAAGGAACTTCACAGCCAGGTGAAGGAGCGATTGTAGAACTCGAGCCAAGAGTATAAGCGCAGAGTAGATCAACACAGGAGACAACTTCAATTTGAGTTTGGTGATTTGATTCTAGCACATCTGAGAAAGGAAAGGTTCCCGAGAGGAACATATAACAAATTGAAGATGAAGAAGATCGGACCATGTAAGGTCTTGAAGAAATTTGGGGCAAATGATTATGAGATTGAATTACCCGATGGGATCGAAATTTCTCCGATATTCAATGTCTCAGATTTGTACCCATACAAAGTTGGAGAAGATAGTGAACAACTAGAGGTTCAGTGGACAAAACAGATGCCAGTTGTAGAGAAACCACAAATGGAAGGCATACTGGACAAAAGAGTTAGTAAGAGGACCAGATGAAAGGAATATTTTGAATACTTGGTCAAGTGGAAGGGACATCCAGTTGAAGATGTCAGCTGGGAGAATGAAACGGAGATCTATAAGCATGGACAGACCGTGCAAGAGCTCATGGATAGGAGCCCATGAAAATTTTCAAGCGAAGGAGTATGATGCAGGAGCATCGCCAACAACAAGTGAGCGTGGGACAAACGTCGACGCATTTTGGCACATGATGAATTGTTTGAAATGTTTTGAAGTTTGATATGCCAAACATAAATGAAACAATTAAGAAAGGGTGTACTTGTAGATTGTAATCAGACCTTGAGCGTCCCGCTCTCATCTGAAGGATTAAGATGCATTTATGCTAGTAAATGTAAGTAGGTAGCTTTAAATTCTTAGATTAGAAAGTTTTAGGAGCCGGAGGGAAAACGGATATAGACACCCTCACTTGTATCATTGTAACATTAGCAACATAATGAATCAAGAGAGCATAGAGAAGAAGAAGAAGAAAACTGTGTAGAAGAACCCATGTACAGAAGTTCTGAGATTAATATATGAAGCTTGATTCAGACTCGTGGTGTTCAAATACTTTCTGTGTATGCATGATTGAATGTTATGCTCATAATTGTTTTACTCTTTCTGTTATACATTTTCTTTGATGTGTGAATGTATGATTTCATGTTGAATGTCTGAAATCTGAAGAGAGGGAGAGTAAAGAACGAGTTTCAATTGTTTCTCTCTTTGAGAAAGAGTTTTCCTGCAAGGAGTGCAATGAAATTGTCCGCAAGGTGTGCATTGACAGAAGTCAGAGTTCAATCTTTGAAAGCTCAGGGAGGATAACATTGTTCTCATTCTCGTAGAAGTGAAAATTAAGCACAGGAGTCATGCAAGGAGTGTGCAGGCTGAGTGAAGTCTCAGAGTTACAACCTGAGCGAAATTGTTGAAAGACTATTGTTGCAGAGAGTGCACAGAGTTGAAGATTCAATACTTGGAAGTATTGAAGAGTTGTCGCAAGGAGTGCATGCAAGAGTCTTCTTGAAGACTCGAGTTTTGGAAAAAGCTCAGGAGGGATAGAGTCTTCGAAGTTGTCGAAGAGAAGCTCAAGAGGGTGAGTGCCTTGAAGTGTTGTAAGAAGGCGCAACGACGTTGTTTTGCAGGTGGATAAGTTTCGTGAAAGAACGCTCCGTTCATCTCGCAGGAGTTGTCAAGGAGGCATTGGATGGTTAGAATTCTCCGTGGAGAATTCTCGAAGTTCCGAGAACTGTCAGATCTTACAGAGAATCAAGAAGGGTACGGTGAGTGTTTTTTCTATGTGCAATCTCAGAAGAAATCGGGCCGTACGATCTGAGCCAACAAGGGCCGTTGGATAACTCGCATAATCTCATTTCGTGGATTCACGAGTTGAAGGTTTAAAACCTTTGCATCAAGATTCGCAAGCGGAGAATTCACGAGAGAATCCCAGCCGTCCATCTGAGGAGGATAGGTGGCAGAGATCAAAGGATCTCATGAATTCAAAGGTTCGCAAGGTGAGATCCTAGGAGTTGGGTGATCCAATTCGCGAGTGGTGAAGTCGCGAGGAGCAAAGACAGTCGTTGGATCCAGGTCATGGGAGGACCGTTGGATCAGAACCTCATCGCGTGTATCACACATTCGGAGGTTCAAAAGTTGGGAGGACCTCGTCTCGACATCAGAAGTCGTGAAGTGCCAAGAGCCGAGGCACGAGTGTGGACATGTGGCAGAACCACAAGGTGGGGCCCGCATGATTAGCAGGTGAACACGCGTCGCCTGGAGGAAGGAGTCAATACTCCATTGACTTCTCGCGTCTCGGGGATTCGCAAGATAAGAGAACGAGAGCTCGACATTGAAACTTGCGAGGTCACCAATAGTGAGAACACAAGAGGGAAATTAAATATCGCTTCTTGGGGGTTCATGAAGAGAAGGTGCCAAGATTGGACGCTACAACTCGTGAAGTGGCAAGTTGCGATAAGTACAGAAGGAAGGTCAACCTTCACCAACTTTTAAGTCTCGGAGGTTCGCATGGGAAGAGCATGGAGATTTAACCCTTTGACTTGCAAAGGTGAGAGTAGCGAGAGGAGCTAGCATTAAGCCTAGTCGGTAGTCGCACGAGGAAGGCGCTGACAGAGGAAAAGCCATACCCGTATCGACATTTCAGGTATCGCGATATTGGAAAGGAAGAGTTGAGAGTTTCGACACACGAACTCGCGAGATCGCGAGTTGCGACAAGTACCTTTTGGAATTGCGCCTTGGTCATAGTGTTGTGGTCGCACAAAAAGGCGGAGCTCGTGCCTAATGTTGTTTGCACAGGGGAGCTTCCGAAAGGACTTGTGGATCGATTAACTGAGATTCCAGTAAGGAATCGAAAGAGCCGATTTGGCTCAAAGGAGATAAAGAACGATCCTGTGAGTGGATCTTGGTTCGAGGGCCGGTAGGTCTGCATCAGTTAAGCCACGGATCAATGGCCATTAAGATTGAGGAGAGTATGAACTGTCGGATCACTCTATGTCGGGAACATGTCGTGACCGTCGAATTTCCTAACTACAAATGCATACTAATGCATACTAAAGAAACACACTAAGAAACACACTTTTACCTAATGACATATTAGACCAAGTAGATCTTAACTAACTCCTAAGTGTCTAAATATCCTAACACAGTATGCATTATTTTGTAATGTCTAGTACTTTTACATCATAGGATAATGATATGGATCATGCCCATGTGTTTTACAAATCTCGCACCAGGGTCCACTTGTTGGTAAAGGATTTGGAATTCATGTTGCCATATACTGCACAAACATTGGGCATTTTTTCTTGTGGTGTCCTTCTATCCTGCATGTGGTACACCAAACAACTTCTCTCTTGTCCTTGCTCTTATTCTAATTTAGTTTAAAGGTTATATTCTTCATACCCTCCTTCAATTCCTCTATGGATGGATATGTCTTATGATACTAGTTTTCTTCTAGTTGTAATACTTCCTGCAGAGCCTCTACTTGAGTCAGGATTTTTTTTTGTCTGAGTGGGTATTTCAGAAGTGGTAACAGAGAATTCACAACTAAATGAATATGTTGCATGTCAATCATGGAATACCTCAATTTTCCTTTTAAATGTTTGAATCTCTGGTCAATTTCCTATACAGATTCTCTTGGTTTCTGTCTGATCTCTATCATCTCATTCATGTATTGGTACTCTGATTTGGGCTTCTGGAACTCATTTACCAGTAATATTCTGACCTTTGTTAATGTCCTTGTTGTCCCTAGTGGAATGTTTACATCTAGAATCATGTACCAGTCTAGTGCACGGTCCCTTAGTGTGATGGCTAACTGTGCCAACTTTGTGTCCTCATCTGTGATATGTTTTTCTTCCCAGATCTTTGCACAAATAAGAAGGTGATTTCCAGGGTCTTCTGCTGCCTCACCCCTAAATTATGGTAACCTAATGGTAGGATCATGTCCTGCCATTGCAAATTGTGTTGGGCTACTACCTCCATGAGGTGTAGATCATTGACTAATGCTTCCTAAACTAACTCCTCCAGTTGTTGTTCATTGTGTATATGTACTTCCTTTTGTCTTTCTTCCACTAAAATTCGGTCGTCTAAACGGTGGTTTTATTTTTGGTGTATTGGTCGCACATGGGTTTATGGGTTCCACACTGACACTGACATGGATAGGATTTTTTCCTCCTATTCCTTCCCTTGGACCTCTTGTATTTCTTTCATATGTTGTGTGCAATATTTCCTTAACCTTCCCCAAAACCCGGAGATCCTCTACCTCTTCTTCATCACTTTCCAAGCCTTCCCTCATAGCTATGGTTCTCTTCTTATTGTTCATCATATATTGGTAGGGTTCTCCACTGCGCGTCTTTCCAATTGTTTCCATGATCTTCTTGATCTGGTCTTCCAACATCATAATTGGTTCCAAGGCCTCCTCCTTATTTCATTTATCCATCTCTTCCTCCATCTCTTCAACTCTTGTCAGTGCTTCCCCCCCTTCCCCCATGCACGCGGGGAAGATTTAGTTGTTTGATGCCATAGTGATTACACCTTTGTTATACAATAAGATATTTATGGAATTATACAATTATCTAGTATACCTTCCTCGCGTTCCTCTTAGGAACTCTTTCTCTGCTGCACTGTAAGACTTCCTCTTAGGAACTCTTTCTCTGCTGCACTGTAAGACTTTGCAGTGTCTACTGCAAATTCTGTGATAAATCCTTCAACAATATTGTCTAACCATAAATCTCTTGTGCACGTGAATTTGTTATCAACTTGTTGTAACTGCACAATCTCCATCGGATTCCACTCTAGTTCTCTGATCCAATTTTTTGTGTGGTGGTATTTCAACCTCAATATCCACTCCTGCAACAGATGTGGGAAATCACAGAAAATGACTTCATGCAAATTAGTGAACACATTTATCGATATATTTTCATAGTGTTATTATAGGGTTTATGTTATCTTTCTATGCAAAATCCAACTCCTTTGTCTTCAACCAAGTTTCAATTTATTCCTTCATCGGATTCCATGGTGTGAACATCCCCTTCTATATTTTCATTCTTTTAACACTTCCTCAATATATCTGACACTATTTTACCGATTTTTCAGTAGATCTCATTCACTCAATCCCATTTTGTTCCAACAAGCAACAGAACCATTTGTTAGTTTACCTTATCCTCTTTCTTCTTTAATCTTGACCCAGGTTCATATATGAACGATCTTCCAACAAAATCCCTCTAAAACTATCGTCCCTCCTGGTAAACCAGGAGGCAACACATCACACGGGGTGTACTACGCAGTCTCAATCGAGATAGTTCTATGGGTGGATGCAACGCTCAAGTACTTGCAACCTGGGAATGAGTGGGGATCTGGGAGTGTACTTTGGGATCTTCATTCTTCTACTATCTCATACATCTATATTTAATATACTATCTTTCTTTATCCATGCATGTAAATCAACATATCTAACTACTTCATCCAGACAATTATCTAATAATTTATGATTGACAAAAAATAAACAATAAACAGTTCACATAACACATGATCTACCGTGGTTCACCCCGTCTTGAGATACTTCCACAAAGATTTGGCTCTTAAGATCTTTGATTATGTTTCTGCAAGATATCGCGTCATGTGCACTATAGTCTCTGGTCTTGCAATCACCACAATCTCCTTGATCCCTGTAAGGATGACTAGATCACACCAAGCTCCTCAACCTATGATCTAACCCTTGGGATCGAGTTTCTCAAAAGCTTACAAAAGTGATAGTTCTTACAATATTTTTTTATCCACGCAAAATAGTCTTCCTTCCATGCTATCTCTCCAACCAAACCCCCAAAACCCCAACAACAAACACCCCCACAGTCGAGACCTCCTAGGTACTTATTTATACATATTCTTCGCTTATCATCCATTAAAATATCTTACAAAAACCCTAACCATAATGTGGTTAGGTTTCCCTGCATGCATGCATTGCATGCTTTCCTCGCACGTGTTACTTTCCCTTCCAGTTGTCCTTTTCCCATTCTAGGTTTTTCCCTAAAAAATAACATCTCCTTCAAAATAGGTATGCGCCCAACAACTTGGTCGAACCACCTTGACCTTCGACTTGTTGTCGATGTCTTCGAATTCGACTTTACTCGGTTGAAACACCTCGACCTTTGAATTGTTTTTGATTCCTTTGACTTCCACTGTTATTGGATCCACTTTGACTAGAATTTCACTACAAATAATATGACAACCCAACATTCTCCCACTTGTTGTTTTATTTTCTGAAACCGAGATATCTTTGAACTCTCATTCATATCCCAAGGAAGCAATTCCCATTGTGTCTCTGCACCAAGAGAACTTCACAACACTCACAAACTTGGTCAAAGAGTCTGCTATGTTTTCCAACGTGTCTACTTTCTCCAACAACACCTTGTTTCTTTCCACCATGTCTCTCACGAAATGGTATTCTACATCAATGTGCTTAGTATTAGAATGATAAGTTGGGTTATTTTCCAAGAATATTGTGTTTTGACTATCGCAACTTATCTTCATATATTTATGTTCAAACCCGATTCTTGAACACAACCTTTGTAGCCATACTGCTTCTTTACTTCCATGAGTGGTTGCCATGTATTCATCTTTTGTTGTTGACAAGTCTACGAATGCCTATTGCTTACTCATCCAAATGATTTCTCCACTGAACATCTTGAACATATATCCATTGGTCGACCTTCGTCGATCCAGATCTCCATCCCAGTGGGCATCGAAAAATCCATGTACATTTACTCCACTTTCATCTCCAGATTTTCCTTGATAGCATATAGCATAATATTTTGTTCCACACAAATACTTGAATACTCTCTTGACGTTGTCTAGTGCTCATTTCCAGGTGTCGACATGTATCTACTCAACACTCCCACTGCATGGGAAATATCTGGTCGAGTGCATATCGTCACATACATTAGACTGCCAACAACACTTGCATAGGGAACACATGTCATGTCCTCTATTTTCTCCTGTGTCCTTGGACATTGTTTAGTAGTTAGCCTTTCTCCCACAGGAATTGGAACCTTCACAGCTTTGCAATCCTGCATGTTGAAACATTTCAATATTGTTTCAATATACTTCTCTTGGTTCAACCAGAGTTTTCAAGCTACTCGGTCTCTCTTGATCTCCATTTCCAGAATGAAGTTCATTGCACCGAGATATTTCATGTCAAACTTGGATATAGTTACTTCTTCACCTCCTTTATTGTGTTCATGTTGTTTCCAATCAACAACATTTCATCGACATACAATGCTACATATATGAAAATCTCACCTTCTACTTTGGAATATATACAGTGATCAACTTTGCTTCTCACAAACCCCAAACTAAGGATGTATGTGTCGAACTTTTGGTACCCATCCTTGGTGATTGATTTAGACCATAAAGAGAGATTTTTAATTTATACACCAAATATTTCTTTCCCTTTACTACAAATCCTTCAGGTTTTTTTATGTAAATTTATTCTTCCAGGTCCTTGTGTAGGAACGTTTTCTTTACATCCATTTGTTCTATTTCTATATCGAATTCTACAGCTAGAGAAATTAATACTCTAATGGAGGTTAATTTTGCAACAGAGGAAAAAATATGACCGAAGTCGACTCCTTCGACTTTGGAATATCCTTTCGCTACCAATCGAGCTTTGAATTTCTCGACTTGACCTATTGCATTCATCTTCTTCTTGAATACCCATTTATTATTGACAAACTTTCTTCCACTAGTTAATTCGACTGAGTACCATGTCTAATTATTCTGCAAGGATTCCATCTCTTCGACCATGGCGTCCTTCCAAATTTTTCCCTCTACTGAGTCGATTGCTTCCCTAACCAACTTGGGCTCATCGTCGGTGGAAGTTAACACAAATGCAGAACAAAATTCAGGGGGACTATACCTTTTGAATGGTTTTCTTACTTGTTCTGACCTCCTTACAACTGGGGTCGATTGTTCCACCTTTTCTTCTGATTCATTCGACTCATTTGAATCATCTTCTTTGTTCCTCAATTTAAACCACACCTTCTCTAGATTATTCTATGTTTGAACAATTTCTTCAGGCTGGGACTTCCTTTCGACTTCTCTGAAGACCACATATCTATTGTACATTGTTTTCCTTGATGTAGGATCCCAGAGATTATATACTTTCATTCCTTCTTTGTATCTAATGAAAATACACTTGATTGTTTCTGTGTCCATCTTGCTCCTCTTTTCCTTGGGAACATGAAAAAATTCATCACAACCAAATATTTTGACATGTGAAACCAAAGAATTATTACTAGACCATACCTCATGGGAGTTGTATCTACTAGAGCCGACGAAGGAGACATATTCAATAGATATTTTGTAGTGTCAACTGCCTCTGCCCATAATTATTGTGCGAGCCCAGCACCACTAAGCATGCTCCTTTCCTTTTCCATCAATGTTTTGTTCATTCTTTCAGCAACTCCATCTTTGTTTCAGGTATATGGTGTGGTATTTCAGTGTTCTATGCCACACTGCTTGCATAACTGATCAAATTCATTTCCACATAATTCACCACTGTTGTGAGTTATCAACACCTTAATCTTCTTATCTATCTAGTTTTCTACAAGATATTTAAACTCTTTGAATTTCTCGAAAACCTTTGATTTCTTCCTCAGGAAATATATCCATGTCTTCCTATAAAAATAATCTATGAAGGACACATAATACAAGGATCCACCAAGTGAAGGAACTGAAATAGGGCCAAACACATCAAACCAACTCTAGAATCTTCTTTTCCCTTGTCGCTCCAGATGGGAACCTGACCCAACTTTTTTTCCATATATGAAATGTTCACAAAAGTTGACTTCTAAATTACATTCAGGAAAAATTTTGACCATACCTTTGTTATGCATAGATCGAAGTCTTTTTTCTCTAATATGTCCCATCATCTCATTCCATAGCATGGTCGGGTGGACTTTACGATGACTTGTTGAGTCAGTTTGAATCAACTAAGACCAAGTCAAGTCAAGTCGATTTGAATTCGAGTCGACTTCAGGGAGAATGATGTTGTTGCATCCAATCAAGTCAGCATTCCCTAATAACTTGTATAGGGTTCCGATCCAAACTCCTTTCGTTAAGACCATATCACCTATAACCATCTTACACATATCATTATGAAATAGAGTGTGCACCCCTACATCACTCATCTTGCTGAAAGATATCAGGTTTCTTTTCAATCTTGGAATGTGTAGCACACCTGGAAGGGTTCTACTCCTCCCATCCTGCAGTATCAATCAAACTCTTCCTCATCAGATAATTTTTTTTGTCGATCCATCCCCCAAGAAAAAATCTCCTTCTTCATATCATCCATATTCACAGAACCATTCTCTATGTGGTGTCATATGATAGGATTCTCTTTATTCGATCAACCAAACATCTTGATCTAACTATGTACTAGTCGACTCCAGGTACACATCGTCTCCCTTATCTAGAGTCGTCTTTCTCTCAATCGATTGTTTCTCGTCGGATCATGTACTGACTTCCATTGCCTTCGACTTATAGTGCCTTTTGTAATGCCCAACTTTACCACATTTCCAACATCTTCTTGTCAACTAAACATGGGATTTAGATCTACCCTTCAACTTAGAATTTCTACCGGAGAATTTGTCTTTATCTCTGTCAATCGGTTGACCTCTCACCATTAATGCATCTTTGTTCGATCCTTCCATGTTCTTCCTTCTCATTTATTCTCATAGTAAAGATGAAACCATGTCTTCAAGCAATAATGTGGTTGAATTGTTCCCTATAAGGCTATAGCCATGACTAAGTTATCCCAGGAGTCTGACAATGAACATAATATGATAACATAATTCTCCTCCTCAGTGATTTTAATATCCACAGAATATCACTGACTCATAATGGTATTAAATGCATTTAAATTCTCAGTCATCGAACTTCCCTCACTCATCCTCAGAAGATATAGTTTATTTCTGAGAAACAACTTATTTATCATGGATTTCCATTGGTACAAGATCCTCAAATTTTCCCATAGTTTCTTGGTCAAATATTCACCTGAGACATTCAACAGTACCAAATCTGCAAGATAAATTCGAATCGTACTCCTAGCCCTTCTCTCAAGTTTCTCCCATTATTCCATCAACATACCTATTAGAATGGTTCCTGGATATATTTCTTCCCACTGTTCTCGATCTAGAAGGAGATATTCAATTTTAAGCTTCCAAAGCTTAGAATTCTGGCCATTAAATTTTTCGATCTCTATTCTCAAGATGCTCGCATTATTTAACACAATCTTCAAAGATTTATGACTTACGACTCTTACTGAACCTAGTGTTTATCTTAGATCCAAGATTTGTAAACCAAGCTCTGATACCACATGTTAGAAAATGAGGAACACTTCCACACTAAACCTAGTAGAAAAGAGGAAGAAAGATTTAAACAAGAAAATAAATGACAAAGAAAGCACACAATACACGGATATTTTACCCCGGAAACCCAAACAGGGAAACCAACATTCCTTGAGCATTCTGCTCTCTTGTTGTCTTATTAATTTAGAATAAAAGGTTACATGCTAAATCTTGGTCTACACCTAAGACACAATCGACATCGTACTTTCTTTCTTTACACAAGAACAACCCTATAGCCAATTCAGATTACATATGCATGAGTAACAACCTCTATGATTATTGATTAGCAATCAGATTTTACAACATTACAACACGTCTTATTTATAGGATTTATAGTAGGAAAAAACCTAAATAAAAGGTGCCCCAAAACGGTTACAGATCCATGCAGATCACTGGCTACAAATCCCGTGAATCTCGGCATTTTGTTACAGTCAACTACCAAGTCGGATTACCAGTTGGCCTTCACTCGGTCTTCAGTCGGTTGCCACACGCCCGCATGTCGATCTCTGGTCGGTTGACCTCTTCGAATTTACTTGGTCGAACCACCTCGACCTTCAACTTGCTTTCGATTCCTTTGACTTCGACTATCAATGGATCCACCTCGACTAAACTTTCACTGCAAAGAATATAACAACCCAACAACAGGTACCTCAAGATAATCATGATGATGAAGGTTTTATTGATGAACACTGTGATCAAGGGCTGAAAGAGAAAATTTATTACAACAATGAAAGTGATGGAGATATTTTAGTGGATTCACATGAAGAAGTATCTCTAGATAATGGGAATGAAGGTTCTCAAGAAGGTATAATACTTCTTCATCATCTAGAAGAACAACATCAATACCCTATTGAGCCTAATGTTGTTTCTGTTTTTCTGAGAATGATCATGAGTTCCAAATACCTTTTGAGGTTTCATTAAATTTGATTTGTATTGAAAAGTTTTACAATGAGAGCTATTTATCTACTGAACAAATTGTTGCCCTCAATATTCATGAAGACCATTCCACTCATGGTGATTAGATTCTGACTTTTGATGAAGAAATTCAACCACCTCAAGAGTTCATTACAACACCAATAAAGAAATTTTTTCAAAATCCAATCTTTATTCATAGAGGGATATTTTCACAATCAGTATGTTTATATATCTTCACCCATTCAACACTATACAATGAAGAAATCGATGAAGAGTTTCAGACAGAGGTTATGTTTCCCTTTATATATGAAAGTACAAATTTTGGATCTCTAGAATATGTACTAGTGCAGCAGCCATACTTCATTAGAAAAACAAAGATTCCATAAATTGAGTTTAGTCATCTGTACAAGGAGGATATATTTTTGGATGGAGGATGCCTATTTTCCATGGCTGATCAAGAAGAGGTAATTTTTCATGTCTTTCAAGATCATATGACAATTTTTCTTTAGTCATCAAGTGGAGTCAGTTTGTATTTATCCTTTCACTTTAAGTATGGATTTGAGATGCACATTGATTTTCAGTCATCCATACTTTTTTTTATTAGCAACAAAATGTTTTGCTGGCTTTATTGGAAATTTCATATTACTTGATGAGTGAAGTAGTAGCTTATTAGAGTAGGAGATCAATGTATATAAATAAGCTTGCAGTTTGAGCATTATTTCAGTTTTAAGTTCAACGGTAGAGCAGTTTCTTTAGCTCATAGTTTGCAGTGAAGTTTTGATTTCAGTTTACAGTTTGTGTTCAAATTGTATAAAGTTTCTTTCAATTGAGAATAAGCAGAGTTTCAGATCAGAGGAGACAGTTTCAAAGAAGGTACAAGTTTGAGCATTCACAGATTTTAGAGATGGACAGAGTTCATTTTTAGATTACAGAAAAATGAAAGCACACGGTCTACTTTTCTTTGGTGCCTCGTAGGGAGACACCATCCCCAGATGAAGCCTATGTTGTAGCATAAATCGACATAGCCAAAAACAATTCCAACACTAGCATGAAATCCACCAATTTCCCGCGTTTCAAATCTTTGGTCTAAGTAAGTCTTTGCCATGGTTAATTTGTGCCTAATCTTCACATTTTAAAATATTTTCAGTCAAGGTTCCCCATGTCTCAAATCCTTTCAAGTCAAGTTTGATATTTTTTTATACATGTGTTCATAATATTTGTCAAAATTTTTTTATCCCAAACCAAATGTAAAATCATTTACCAAGTCAAAATCCAATTCTGATTAACATGGGTATAAAGGTTGATTTGACTTACGTAAACGAATATCTGATGTCTTCCATTGAGTGCGGCCCCTCAGCATGCTCAACAGTATGTGGTAGTTTGAGGGTGATTACAGCCCCCTCTCTCCATGGTTTCATAAACTCACGAAGTACCCCCACAATGTACAGGATGTCAACGCGTGGCAAGTTTCTAGGAAGTGGATTTTGGTCATGATTTCCAGGCAAGTGGAGAAGAATTTTAAAAAACCACGACATGGGTTTTGTGCCCAATAACCCAAATTAGTAGATTGAACGAGCCAATTTGAAAAATTGTAAATGGTTTGAGATATTTTGTGGTTCTTCTTAAGCGCATGAGCCCATATTTCATGTGTGGACGGATTGGCAAGACATCCAACAAATGGAACGATCAGGATTAGCTCCCAGGGAGCGGATTTGCACAATAGAAATGCACACAATCAAAGTTCCAACAATAAACACAGAGATGAATGGGATAAAAATAATAACAAATCTATTTTGTGAGCACAGGTATTCACCTATTTTGTACATGGAATATGCCATTCATGTTATGAAGAGTTTGTCAAACACTCTGGAGATATTCAATGAGTCTATGAAAAACGATTCTGGTAAGAGGATCCGATCCCCGTGGTAATGATGGGTCTCTAGTTGTTTCTGTTGTGATAAAGAAAATAAAAGGAATGATGGTTTTCGAGCTTTCATTGAGAATTTTTTCAAAGGTCATTTCCTTCCAGCGATGTTTGTGGTATGTATAGCGAGCAATAGCAAGTCTTATTTCTTTTAGGTCACAAGCTAATGTCGGTGCAGTATGTGATACATCAATTGAGAAGGTTCGTCCGGTGCTTTAGGGGCTACTGGCCATTGATCAACTAGCAAAGGAGGTATTGGGATGGGAATATGCCATGCCCAAGTATGCAGGGGATCTTAAAGAGTCTAAAACGCCAACATATATCTAAGGGTTATGTCACAATGATGGATCTTACTATTGTGGACATTTATGAGTTAAAGGTAAGGCTAAACTACCTTTTGAAGGAAAAGATATCCGATGAACATAAAGGGAAATAAGGAAGCAAAATTTTGATATAAATGAAAAAACTTTAGGCAAAAAAAAGGTGGCAGCAAGAGAATATTGGAGACTTAATGATAACAACAAAATCATATTTTAAAGATAAGGAGGGACAATTCATTGACTTGAGGTGTCAAGAGCTCTATTAGAACAAATATTGAAATTTCTAAACTTTGTGTTTCTCACCAAATTTTTTGTCAAGTTGCGCTAGCTTTCAACCCTTGTGTCGCCTAGTGTAAATGTTTTAGCCGCAATAAACCTCTAAACCTTTCGCAATTTTTGCCAAGCTTCTTTACCATCAAAATCTCAAATCCTTGCGTCGCAATTTGTCAAAATCTCAAAGCTTTAAACTCAAAAGTTTTCCAAGGTCTCCTATCTGTATTAGTTCACAATTCCTTGATTTTTGAAATAGCTCTAAAAGTGCCAAGTTATAAAACCAAACTACAATTCTTTATAAGTAAATTATATTATTTTAAAATTATTTTATATAATTTTAAATTAATATTTTACTATTGTTTTAAAGTTTGGTAAAAAGAGAAAAAATGTTTATTTAACCAAACCTATGCACCAAATATATTTTTATATAAAACATTATTGGGCCAACTACCCTTCGCATCCAATCTCCAAGCTATCCAGCCAAAGTCACATCACATGCCAAATCACATGACAACTCGCACAAGGTGCCTAGGAGAGAGTCCACTGGGGGGAAGGGGTGCACTACGCGTCGAACAACAATAGAAAGGTTGATGTATTTAAACTCGTCGTATTTCAATACTCTAATGCATGTGGGATAAAAGACCATACGCAAAAATTAAAACGCCAAAGAACAGAGTGCTCAACACCATGGAGATCACTCAAATCCCGAATTGGGGGTTCAAGGTGTTTAAACGAAAGTTATGGAAGGTGAACAAGTGAGGATTGTTAGGTGCCAAGAAGTAATACAACAGGTGATCTCCATGCACCCAAATACACAGGTCAGTGCCAAGCGTTCAGTCACAAGGGAATCAAACACTCCACATTTATCTAGATTATCGCAAACTTCTCAAAAGACTTGACAATTGGATGGTGTGGATGAATGGCCGGTGTTATCACTGAAATTTCGTCCGCAAATGGTTACAAGAATTCAGCATCGTCAAACAGTTATGAGTTCACCCATGGACCAAAATTACCACAAAAGCATTTCCAAAGGGTCAAAAACTATGCAACCAGTGACAAAATTAAAGTGCGCTATGACTACACAGAGAGCGTGCGCACATGCACAAAACAGAAACACAGGAAAAGCACACATGCGACCGATGCGCGACTGTGGTCGCTAAAAACCGTGTACATTTGAGAACGGTGCATTTATGAGAGTGGTCGGCCTCCCACCCACTTATGGTTCAGCTTCCAAGTTGATTTGACACTCAAATCTGGATTGGATCCGACTAGGTGGCTGGTCAAAGACCTAAAAATGCCCTAATTAGCCTCATTTCACACTACAAGTTGGTTGCACAATACCTCAAAGAGGTGCTATAAAACAAAGCCATGGGAGCACCTCATTCTTAAGGAATTCAATAGCAAAGTTATGTTGTTACTATTCTCTTGAGGAATCCTCTATTCTCATCAAGAGTATACTAGCACCATTACATTGGGCAATCCATCTCACCCCTTGAGTGGATTAGCAAAGAATTATTTCAACATTTTCATTCAAAGTTGTAAGAAGAGCTTATTTGTGGGGGTCCAAGAGCCCTCCCTTGGAGGAAGAAGGGACTCATAGTCCTCTTTCTTCTTGGTGTTTTATTTCACTGATATAAACCTTACCATTGGTGACATGGGTCTTATTGTTTCTTTTGTTTTTATGTCCCTATGCTCACTAGTTTAGTTATTATTTTATTTCTTACTTTAATTCTTAGTTGTTCTTTTATATTTCTTTCTCTAACCCTTTTTCTTACAACTGTCCTGCTTAGCAAACCCAACTAAGCTTGCAAGCACCTATGTTTTGCTCACTAAGGTGACAAAAGAGACGCAACAACCGGGTTATGGAAAGTTATGCAATCCTGCACCAAGTCGAGGTTTTAGACCATGTGTGAAGCCAAGCAAGTCATATGAAGCTCTTGGAGAGTCTCGAGGCTACTTACTGGTGCACACTAATGGCAGATTGAATCAGATGCGAGCTGGTATCTGTGACATGGTCGCAGTTGCCTGCATTATCAATGCTACATTAGTAATTCCAGAGTTGGACAAAGGATCATTCTGGCATGACTCAAGAAATTTTTTTGATGTTTTTGATGAGGAGCATTTTATAAATGCTTTGGTGAATGACATCTGAATTTTGAAGAAACTTCCAAAGGAGTTTGAATCTTTTACCGAATGCAGCCATTTTACAAGCAGCAACAAGCTCCATCAGGCACTGAGAACCATCATGCAAAAGAGTCTCATGATGCATGGGTTTGCCACCGGTGTGGGTGGACGTATCCTAATCTACATTCATGTGTTAAGCACTAGAGGAATCACAGGAATAATTGTCGAAAAATAGAGCGCTTTATGTTGATTGCTTCAGGGGACAGGGAAACTCAAGGAGGTTCATCACACGAAGATTCAACAGATGATTAACATAAGCCAACCGTTTACGAGAAGCGTATGCAATTTTCGTTTTTCTCACCGTTCCGAGCACCAAGTTCCTCTTCGGAAGATTTGAACACCGGGTGATTTCAATTTATCACTTCTCATTTAACCCGAGGCCCGAAGTCAGGGTTCCTCGTGCTCTGGAATCCTAGTTCCATAATCATTGCTCCATGTGGTAGGGTTCCTTTTTGTTTATGCAAAGTGTTTCAAGTTACGATTTGGTTGTTTCCATTCGGTTTCCAAGTGTCCAAGTGGACGTTCGCCATGAATTCTACAGGTGTAAGTAGCTAAAGCCACATCAAATGCCAAGTCTATCGACCGCCAAGTAAATATCCAAGTGCTCGACAATGCCATTAAAGGAGATAGCGCCCACATGGAGAGATTTTCCAAATTCGAAAACGCCCAGCGATGACAGCCTTTTGTTTCACTCATTATTTTTAAAGGGGAGATTATGTTATTTGATGCAGAAGAAAGTTTTGAGCCCATCAGCTCGTGATCATAAATCTGTTGAGACCTTGAAAGGAGGATTAACATATTTACAAAAAGGCAGGCATGATTCCTCTTCAGATGTAATTACGTGGAAAATATGCCTGTATTATACTTGATGACGTTGATCTGGATATAACAGCAACCACATTTCCACATCATACTTTTGCAGCAAGTCCTCAATTGTCTATGTTACAGTCTGAAGGCCAAGATCAAAGAAGATTTTTATTGTCAAAAATCCATTCAGGCACAGCTACATCTGTTGCTTCACTTTTTCATTCAAGTATTTGCACTCATAATCAAGAGAAAAGTAAACCCACATCTGGGAAAGATTACCAATCGCAAGTAAATATCTATTTTCTATGTCCACCTACCCAACGACAAAGTGATTCTTGCAGTGATGATCATGTTGATAACCAAGCCTCTGAACCAGAAGTATAATGCTCTCACCATGAAGTGTTTTCTAGCAGGTAGCAGAGTATCCGAGATGTACTTTCCTTCCAGATTTCAGGGCATCTAATACTCATTCAAAACATTATTCTCAGTGTTTCTAGCAACAAAGGATTTTAGTCAAAGAGGTTTCCTTCAATTTAGAGTGCTTATAACAGTTTTACCTATCCTCAAGATTCCAACATATCAAAACATCAAGATTCCAACATATCAAAACATTTGTGAAGCTTATTTGTGTGACAGGGCACTAATTAGTTAAAGCTAAATATGTGACAAGGCACAAATCAACAATGGATCATCTATGAAAACAAACCCAAGATTCTTAGGGATCAGATTGAGGAGAAATTGTTGGATCACTAGAGCATTCCCAGGGATTATTTCCAACAAGGCATTTGACAGATGGCAAAAAATTAGTCAAGAGGATCAAATTCAATATATTCAGGAAGTTCTCCAGCAGTCAAAAGATATCGTGGCAGCCAGAAGGAAAAATGTCTAAGATTTCAAGTATATCCAACTTAACAAGTTGCAAATATTCGATCATTTGAAGGTATAGGTGGAATCTTAACACCAGATCCAATTTTTTCACAGATTCAGTCAGTGATTGTAGATAAATCCAAAATCAAGTGGAAAACACCTGGCGGTAGAGATCGATGGATTATAGTAGCCTTGTCCAAGCAATTTTCAATCATACAAGTTTATTTCCTAAAATCTAGGACAATTAGGGGAATTTTATTACTATTTAAGAAAATCTCTGTAATAGTTAGTGGGGGGAACAACCCAAGAGCCTTTTGGCCTGGGATTGTAATGCAGTCTTTTCAATAATATTTAACAAAACCAAAGAGATTCTGAGACCTTGTTGAGTTAGATCATGTCTTTTTCCTATGTTTTGTTTCTTGAGTTTTCAATAATTTTCTTTCTTCTGTTCATTCTTTTATTCAACTCGTAATGGTTACAATTCAGTGAAACTTTTGTTGTGGTGAATTGAAAGCATTCCTTCAAGTGCAGTTTTTCCTCTATTTGCATCTTAATTGTTTTTCCTAATTTACAAGTTTTATTTATTCATAGTTTTTCCTATGTCTTTCTATGAGTGAGACAAAACCTATGTTCATATATTGAAATCATTGGCATTCTTCTACTGAAAGGGAGACCAGATTTATCAGAATTGGATACCTAGTTCTTCATTTTTAGTTTTGTTTTTCCACATCTTCTATCCATGCTTATGATCTAAAGGATTTAGCAAACAAGGTCATGCCTCTTGATTTCTGATTTGTAATGGTTGAAAGGATCGTTCAGACATAGTTATAGAAGACTCCAATAATTGATCAATCAACAACTATTATCTTCTTCAAAATGTGCTAAGGCATGGCTCTATTACAACCTAGAATCAACTCTTGTGACAACATTTTCTGGCGTCGTTGCTGTGGACAGTTTTGAAGGTCTATATCTTCCCTAGGGTACGACAAAGCTCAGATCTATTCCTTGATGGTGAAAAAGGGATAGGCATTCAATTGGTTGTGATCATTCATCCGGTGACTCCTTGGTTCAAAGACTCCCCATGATCCACTGGCGACTCCACTGGTTTCAAGATGTCCAGTTATTTCGTTGCTCGGATTGTTGTGAGGTTTGCTCCTTTGTATTTTAAAAATGTTTTTTGTTTTCCGAATTTTGTCCCTAATATTAAAGAATGGGGAGATTATCTTCCAAATTTTAATGAAAGGAAAGATGACAATCTTGCACAACACTTGTTTGAATTTCATAATATTATGGATAAATTGGATATATATCATGAAGATGTTCTCATGAAGCTATTTATGTTTTCATTGGGAGGAGACGTTCGACTCTGGTACAAATATCTATCCCCTTCCAGTATTTCCTCATTGAAACAATTTCACATAGCTTTTCATCAACATTGCAAAAGAATCTATTCAGCAGAACTCCTTTTTGAAGATTGTTGCAATAAAGAATTCATAGAACAAGAAAAAAATTCAAGGCAGGAAGATTTCCTTCAAGAAGATCAAGCAAATTTCCATGAAGAAGAAGAAAAAATGTCATAAAGTTTTCAATTTGATTAAGATGATTGTCCTGGGAAAGGATTTGTTGATGAATAAGCATAGCATAATAGCACTTGTGATCATATTCAAGATGAAGATCAAGACAAGCTCCATAAATATGAAAAGGAAATGTTAGAAGGCTTTCAAACAAATCAAGATCAAGTTTACTGCAAGAATAAAGATGAAAATACATTTTCTTATGAAGAGCTAGATTCAATTTCATTCATACATGATTCTACCTTTAGTTCTTCTTTCCAAGAAAATGACTTTCACGATGATTTTGGTAATATTGATAATGTTGAAAATAGTTTGATTGAATAACACGATGATGAAATTGTTGATCTAGATCTTTGTGAAGATCAACAACTTATTGAAGACCACATACAGTCACCATTTGTTGGCTTAGATCATGGTCATTTTGCTATTGTGAAATTTTTGAAAGAAGAACCTTATCAGTCTTATAATCAATTAGATTACTTGAAATGTAATGAATTGCATGCTCTCCAAAAGTCATTTTAGGAAGATCTGCAAGGTGATGGTGATGATAATATTGATGATGGAAATAATGCAAATGTAATTGAAAGTGTCTCAGAGATGATTGATGTTATAAATTCTTATGAAGATCATGTTGTCAATATTCATCTATTATTGTCAGAGCATCATGAAACAGAGATTTTTGAAAGTCATAGTTCATAATTTTTTTATGAGAAGCCCTTTTATGATGAGTATCCAGAGGACAAAGAAGAGCATATTTCTTTCCCAGCATGCATGGAAACTTACAAAAAAATTCCCCCAATATTTGATGAGCAACAAGAAACTTTTTTTCAGCTGGAAACCAATCGGTAGTATCTTAAAAGCAATCAGCATGTGTATGACATCTATCAAGAAGATTCTTGGATAGTGGATGAAGGATATAAGGAAGCGTTACTGGAGTAGTTGATCTTTCCTTCCTGTTTAGCAACTGATGAGCAACATACTAGTGAGCCTCAATGTTACATTCTTGCGCCAAAAAAAGAAAAGATCGGCAGTGGAAAAAGTGTGCAAATGCATTTCATACAACTTGGCCAACAGGAAGAGGTATCGATTGACTTTGAAAATTCTTTACCTTTTCATGATCTAGTGGATGTTTGGTTGGAGTATTTGCTTCAAGAGGTCCAAAATGTTGCAGCATTTTGTGTGCAACCAAACTTTAGCAGTAAGCGCAAACTACCTATTCATTCTTTGCTTCAAAAAATTAATTATTTTTTCATTCCTTCATTTAGCAGCAAGCAAGGTATGTTAAAAAATCCACTATTTGCATGGCTCCATTGGAAATTTCATATTAATTGATCAATGGAATTTCTCGTGATTAGTGTAGGGACAATGTATATAAATAAGTTGTCCAAATCAACATTTCATTTGAGACTTCTAGTTCAACGCTTTATTTCAGTCTAGTAGTTCGCTTCTCAGTTTGGCATCCAGTATGGTTCAATTTTTAGGAATGATGACTAAATAACCCAATGGAGGCACTTGTGCAAAACCTTTTTAGTTGCAGAGAATAAGAAGTTTTGGTTTCAGAACAAGCGTAGGTAAAATGATAGTGTTCAGAGTTTGACAGGGTTGATTTCAAGTCACCCAATGGATGAATGCACGTGGTCTATTGTTCTTTGTGCTTTGCAGGAAAGAACCATCCCTATATGGAGCCTATGTTAGAAAAAATATTGAAATTTCTAAACTTTGTGTCCCTCACCAAAATGTTTTGTCAAGTTGCTCTAGCTTTAAACCCTTGTGTCGTCTGGCATAAACTTTTTAGCCGCAATAAACCTCTAAACCTTTCTCCATTTTCGCCAAGCTTCTCTACCATCAAAATCTCAAATCCTTGTGTTGCAATTTGTTAAAATCTCAAAGCTTTAAAATCAAAAGTTTCCCAAGGTCTCCTATCTGTCTTAGTTCGCAATTCCTTGATTTTCGAAATAGGTCTAAAAGTGCCAAGTTATAAAACCAAACTAAAATTCTTTATATGTAAATTATATTACTTTAAAATTATTTTATATAATTTTAAATTAATATTTTATTATTGTTTTAAAGTTTGGTAAAAAGAGAAAAAACGTTTATTTAGCCAAACCTATGAACCAAATATATTTTTATATAAAACATTATTGGGCCAACTACCCTTCGCAAGCTATCCAACCAAAGTCACATCACATGCCAAGCCACATGACAACTCACACAAGGTGCCAAGGAGAGAGTCCATGGGTGGGGGAAAAAGGGGTTCACTACGCGTCTGTTACACATTATTTTCGTCATCTCTATGATCGTTAATGATGTAAACCTATCTATTTCCTTCAGACGGGTCAGTGGCCTAAGTTCCTGAAGAAAGAAGAGAGAAGAACTTTTCTTGAGAAAGGAAGTTGCATTTTCCTTTGTAAAAACCCTATAAAAAAGGAAGTTCGCAGGTTGCTATATAGGCAGGGTGCGAGAATGCCTGATTTTCGCAGGTTGCACCATAGCTGGGTTGTGAGAGGTTCGCAGGTTGCTCTATAGGCAGGGTGCAAGAATGCTTACACATGGGAAAAATGAGCGTTTTCTCGAATCTTCTAGAAGGAGAAACTTCCATGGTGAGGTGGCATCCGAATGGTTTGGATCTTACTCACCTTCATGATTTAGTGGGATCATCCTAACCTCCTCACCTTATCCTCTTCAACTTATAAAAGGAGATGAGATCTCATGGAGAAAGTTAGCTTTGGATCTTTTGGGATTAGCTAAGTTGAATTTGGCTTGGAATTATTAGCTTGGTTAGAGTGGTTTTGAGTTTTGCCTTTGTCAAGATAGATTGTGAATATTATCAGATTTGTGCTCTCATAATTCTTGGAGTGAAAGTGTGTGGGGAATGAAGGACAGTTGGAAGGGACCTTACGACATCAAGGTCATGGTTGTAATCTCTCTTTCACATTTAATATGATACAGTAATACGATTCTTTCCTATAAATCTTGTTGTGTTTTATTGTATGATTCCTTGATCACATACATAGGTTTATATTGATTTTATGCTATTACTATCACTTTGGTTGGTTGCATTCTTTTGCAGGTTCGTCATTGTATGAGCATCGGAATGAATCTAGGATGGCGATAGCAAGAGGAAGCGACATTTAAACGGTATGTCACCTATCCCTCTTTAGTTAGTAAATTCAATATTTAAAACTTAAGAAAAGCGTCATGTTCTGGTGTGTTTTGTTCTAGATCTACGTGGATCTAGGGAGATCAGTTAGTGTTCGCACCTACCAATTTGTCTGGTAACAAAATTGGCGACCATACTGGGGAATGGATTGTTTCCTAGTTAGTCTAGTTTCCCTTCCTTTGATTGCTTGTTTTCTGGTTTCTGAGTCTGTGGGACATCCATCTAGACTCTCTGGATCTATAAGTTCACTTAGATTCCCTGTCCTTTTTCAAAATTTTCTTTAATTACAGACATTCTCGCATTGTACCTCTCTACAACTTGTGAAAACCATTGATTTTTGCACCCTGCTGTTAAATCCAGTGTGGACTTCTCGCACCCTACCAGTGTCTAACCTGCGAGAATACCCAATTCTCGCACTGTACTCTATTGCTAGGCTGCAAACTTGTTTGTAAACTTTTTTGGATTGGGTCTTGTCATCTTTTGATGACCCAGTTTTGCTTTGATCAGCTAGATTGAGCTTTTGGAGCCTATATTGATCTGTTTACAGTCTTATTGACATTCTTTGAATTGCTTTTAGCCATATTTTCTTTGTTTGGTTTTGAAGGATTAGTCTCTTTCTTTGAGTGTCTTTCAATTACAAAGCATGTGTTTTCTTTAGAATTGTTTAGGAAAAGATAAAATTTCTTCTAAATAGTTTGCTTTAAAATAAAACTTTTAGTTTGGGTTTCTTTGTTTTAACAAAGTTCATTATTGCTTTTAGTGGAATTTTTTGAAACAAAAATATTTTATTTCTTGCTTTATATTAGATTGGGGGAATCCTTGCATTTGAAGTAGAGAAATTACATGATTCTTGGCATTTTTTGGTCTTAAATTCATGGGGGGGTCATGAATCGTGCATTGGTGTACAATACCTTTTTCTCATTTCTTGAGAATCTTGATATTGATGAGTTTTAAGATTTTTAAGATTTTGGGACATTGTGCATCTGGGAATGATAAATATTTTCTCCTTCTCGTAGCATAGCTTTCATCAAAATGAAAAGATTGCATCTTCATCTCTTTGCATAAATTTTGAGTCGGTCAAAACACCATATTATCCACGCCATTTTCCTCTTGAGTAACAACAACCATAAAATAAAGCGCTTATAAAAATTGATTAGATATTTTTATATTTTCTGGTAGTAAACCTACATTAGATTAGTCGTAGGACTTTGGAATAGGTGTGAAAGATAACTTTCCAAAACTGCAAACAAACATAGTATCTTGTGATAGGGAGAGTTAAATCCACTTACTATATTTTGTCCTGGGAAGCCCTTCTAACACAAGGGTCAATCATGAGGTCTCATTGAGACTAGCAAAGTTACTCACCCTACTTTGTTGGTCTTGGTGTAGAGATTGCACATATTATGGGGGTCATTTGAAGGTATACCCACAATGATGAGTGGAAGCCTTTCAATTTGATTTTGGGTTAGATACCCTACCCTTGCGCGTGGATCAGACTGTCGACTATTTACCCAGGCATCACTGTAGTAATTGGTAACCTTAGTGGCCTATCTCTCTAGGTTCTTTACATGAGGTGACTGTGGAGGAGAAAGTCTTCACGGTACCTGGAATCAACATTGGCCAAACTCACTCGGGATCCTTGGAGGGTATACCCATGATTATATGTGGGAGCTTGCACCAGGGTGTAAGTCCATTAAGCAGGTCATCAACGTAACTTTTCCACCCACTATATCTCAGCCTCTTCTTACATTGTTCCTACGACATTGGATTTCATCACCAACGAGTGCGTTCATTGTGAGAAGGTTTTGTTTGCTTGTTTGCTTACTAGATTTTTAGTGTGTGTTGTTTGGTTTCCTTAGAGGACTCTAGATTGGATATTTATTTAATGGTGTCAGTTCCCAGAATGACCAACAAAGAAACCCCTGCTCTAGGGGGACCTTTTATTTTTCCTTCTTATGGAAACATTGGTCCTCCTCATATTGCTACTTTGAGCCTTCTAGGTCTCATAATTGGATTACCAGTATGGTTATTTTCCACTCAGGTAATCCCGAATGTAATTAGTGCTTTAGTAACAAACACTTCCCCCCACGAGCATCAACCTCATGTTGATCCTTCACCTTCTTCACCAGTAAGGTCTTCTTCTCTTTCTTCACTTGCAAGGTCGTCTTCCATTTCATCTTCTTCATCGAGTGAAAGTTCTGAAGCTAATAACCCAATGGATAATAATAATAAGAAACGAAAGAATAAGAAGAAGAAAAATAAACAAGGGTCAAAACCTCCAACCACTGCTAAACATGTTGGAAAACAACCAGTTACTGTTAATCATGCTAGGAATGTTGATGATGTCAAGATCACCCAAACAACCCGTAAGCCCAAGTACCCTTGTAGGCTTTGTAAGAGTAGCCATCTTCTTAAGGATTTCCCTAGTCTATCCAAGGTTATAGAAGCATGGTCTACTTCTCCTTTCCAGTCCATGTCGTCATCCTCTGAACAACATGCTGACGACCCCCCGTCAACCAATCATGATACGGTTGGGAAGAAGAAAAGTAGAGTCAAGTTCCCGTGTATGTTATGCAAAGGGAGTCATCTCACTCGCCTTTGTCCTCATATGGATGAAGCCTCGAAATTACTGGAAGACATGACTGTTTCACAAACTCAACTTCCAACTACTTACTGTAAGTTTTCTCTCAACCCTCCAATAGTTGATGGAATGATCACTCTGGTCCCTTCACTGGTCAATCCAGTTGATCATGTCGTCAATCTGGTCACGTCCTTAGTTGAACTAGTTGACAAAGTGGTTGATCCAATACTATCCTCGGTCAATCCCACTCTCCCCTTAGAGAGTGAAACTAAAGAAGTCGATCCGATCCCATCCTTGGTCAATCCCACTCTCTCGTTAGAGAGTGTCACCCAAGTGGTCGATCTGTTTCCATCCGTCAACCCCATTCTCTCCTTGGAGAATGAAACTCAAGTGGTCGATCTGATCTCTCCATTGGTCGATCCTACTCTCCCTCTAGAGAGTAAACCCGATACTGCCCACGGTTTTCTCATTGATACAGAATCTCCCATGCTGAGGGGTATTCCTCCTTCTCCTGTAGGACCCCCCCCCCCAAGTAATGAGGCCATCCATTTTGATTGGGGTGTGCTAACTAGACCTCGTCTTCACTCTTACATTCCTTTCCAGATTACAGTATAGGTTTGTGGTCGGGACGTTCCTCAAATTTTGATAGATCAAGGTTCGTCTGTTAGTATTTTGTCCTCTATTGCTTGGAAAGCTTTGGGTTGTCCTCCACTTGCGCCAGTTACACAGAATCTGTTATCTTTTAATAAAAGAATTAGTCAACCTTTAGGGACCCTTCCTTAGTTTCCTGTAACTTTAGGAGGGAAAACTGTCTTTATTGACGTCATGGTAGTCCAAGACCCCTTGGATTTTTCTTTACTCCTTGAGCAAGATTATGTCTATGCCATGAAAGCTATTGTGTCTACTCTTTTTCGTGTGATATATTTCCCTCACGATGGACGGGTTGTGACTTTGATCAACTTTCATTCATTGACCCCACCTGGATTTCCTCCTTGAATGGTTCTTATATGCAGACGGTATCACCCCCGCCACAGGTCAATTATGTGGAATTGTCATCCATGGTTCAAGATTGTGTAAAAATGAAACTAGCTACCTCAAGCGTAGTTTCCTCTGGTTCAAGCTTGTGTAAAAATGAAACCAAGTCCAAGCATAGTTTTGTTTAGTTTTTAAGCTTGTGTAAAAATTAAATCCTATCCCAAGCATAGTTTTTTTTTGTTTTAAAGCTTGCGTAAAAATGAAAACAATCCCGAGCTTAGTATTTGTTCTTTCTCATGCTCGTAAATACATGAGAATAAGTTACCGATCTTAGTCTTTGTTCTTTCTCGTGCTCGTAAATCAATGAGAATGTAACTGAGTGTACTTTTATCACTTTTTCGGACTCGTAAAGGTTATACGAAAAAGGAACCCACTGGAGTTCCCTTTAAGCTCTTCTCAGACTCTCTAAACATGAAAAGATTGTCGAGCGACCTTGTTCTGTTCACGCTCGTAAAAGTATTTGAATAAAACATTCAAAGGGCGATAGTTGATCACTTTTTCAGTCCTGTCAAACTATTTTATGAAAAAGGAACTGAGAGAGTTCTCTTTAAGTGTTTTTCAGACTCTATAAACATGAAAAAATACCGAGTTTTCTTTCTTTGGACTCGTTAAACAAACATCGAAAGTCCCATATGAGACCGAACCACTCCTTCTTAGGGTTCGTTAAACATACTCTGAGGGACTCATCCGAAGGATGAGCTTAAATTGACAAGCATATGTTGTCCTCCTCAAGCTTGTGTAAAAATAAAGAGGTACTCGCCAGAAATGGTGGGGGAAAAATTTGGGAAAGAAATGTATCTAAACCTGTATTCCATGGAAGAGTCACTTTTGAACATGACACCCTTTCACTCGCTTTGTGTCTAGGTTGGAAAATCCGCTCGTCTCTTGATCATTCTCCTTATAAGATTACAAATTGGTCTATAATCCCTATTGTTGAGTCAGTATTTCCCAGGACATTTCTCGTGTCATCAATATGTTCAAAGAGAAGTTCAACCTGAAAATTCTTCTATTGCGTCAGCCATTTCTGCAGTCCTTAAATCCTACTATTGCGTTGGCCATCCCTGAGTTAGTCCTGAATCACTTGTTACTCTGATCTACTTCAAATCTTGTTACATGTTTCGTGCCATTGATGTGGGATACATTAAGGCCCTCCCGTGATGAGTCTTTTCCTGTTGACTTCAACTCATTATCCAGGAATTAGACTTAGAAACTACTTGGTACCTTTGAACTTGCATGCCTCAATGGAAGGTTTCCTCTCTTTCGAAAGTGGGTTTTCATTATTGACCCCTGATTGGGAGATTTCGTCGAGTGTTCGACTTCAGCTCATTAATTCACATTCGTTGGATTGTACTAGTGTACCTTGGGAGTCATTGACATGAATGGTGATTTCCCTCGCACTTGTTAATGGTTCTCATCATTGACCGGTAATCAAGTGGTTCCTACCATGTTTGAATCCAACACATGTATTCACATGGTTAGATGTGTACTATAGAGTGGTGGATATGAAGACCCTGGATCTTTTCTGTCAGATTTAGATTTCATTGGAGTATATTCAGATTCTATTGGTGCATAGATCCATAGTGTATGTCTGGTGGCTATGTTCAAATTTGAGTCTTTAACACATAGATACACAGTGTATTTTTGGTGGCTATGTTCATATTTGAGTCATATTGGCATGGATCCACAGTCTATGTTTGGTGGCCATGACCTATCTTATTTGACATGGATCTTCACATGTCGGCATTTATTCTTTGAGTCATTTATATTCTGAGTATGGGAGTGCCTACCTCCGTGATGATATATTATTGTACTTCGTTTCCTTGTTTGTTGGCAGGTTTCCAACCGACTGTTCCTTGTTCCATACACACACTCGACAAAGTATTTCGGCTATCACTTTGTTCTAACTTCATACTTTGGGGGGCTCTCTGTTGCACATTATTTTCTTCATACCTATGACCATTAATGATGTAAACCTATCTGTTGCCTTTAGAGGGGTTAGTGGCCCGAGTTCCTGAAGAAAGAAGAGAGAAGAACTTTTCCTGAGAAAAGAAGTTGCATTTTCCTTTGTAAAAACCCTATAAAAAAGGAAGTTCACAAGTTTATATATAGGAAGGGTGGGAGAATTCCTAATTCTCGTAGGTTGCACCATAGTTGGGTTGCGAGAGGTTCACAGGTTTCTCTATAGGCAGGGTACGAGAATGCTTACACGTGGGAAAAACAAGCGTTTTCTCGAATCTTCTGGAAGGAGAAACTTCCATGGTGAGGTGGCATCCGAATGATTTGGATCTTACTCACCTTCATGATTTAGTGGGATCTTTTATCGCACAGTTTGTAGCTAGATCAAGAAAGGCTAAAGGATAAAGGCCAAACTGGCATAACAGGAACCTTCCCAACCCAATGTCACCTCAATGGGGAGGTTCTTTATGTTTAGGGAGGTTAACCCAGGGCAGACATCCTCGAAAACCTAGGGTTTTGAAGAGGAAAAACTATAAAGTCAAGATTAAGGTTTCCCCCTCACAGGTTACCACCAAGGTCAGGCAGTCCGACTAATCAGCCAATAAAGAAGTGTATGCCCAAATGAAAACCCCTGCCCGGAACAAGAAAACAATAATACAATATATATACAGGCTATAACTCAATGGGTTAGTACTTCAATGACTATTTACTATTTATTAATAAGCAATGTAAAACAATAGATACCAATGAAGTCAACGTTTTATCAATTAGCTATGAAAAAATCATCAATTCATCAATAACAATCAAGATGATGAAGCTAACAATGTATCCAACCAACACTTTACTCAATAAATGCTTTAAATCATCATTCAATTGCTTATCATTAAAAATGGTTGCATCAAGATGGATTATTCAAGGGTGACGTCAGCCTTATCTAGGTTAGATTGTTAGTTAGGGTTTCAAAATTCAAAGTATTGAGAGTGGTTTTGGACACTATGACTCCAACGTTGTGTATCTAAGATCAGTGCCTTAGGGTATATGGAGTCAAACAAGAAAAGGGCACAAGGTTTTGAAAGGATGAAGACTTAAAGACAAGAGGGAAGGGTTCTAGAGTGTTGCAATGGTAGGGCCCTAGAATCAAAACCCTAGGGGAAAAAGGCTCACTCCAGTGTTTCTTAAGCAAGGCCTCGTGCTCTTTCCTCCTTCCTTAGGTCAACTTGGCAAAATGGCTAGCATAAATGATAAATTTTATTAAAGGATGAGGTAAGAGAAAGTGTTGCAAAGGCAAGGCTTTCAAACCCTAGAAGATGATGGCCCTAGGTGTAGATAACCTAGGCCTAGGAAATCACCCCCTATTCAACCTATAAAAATCAATGCTAGCTTAAGGGAAGGAGCAAGATGAGTGTAGCAAAGGATAGGCTCAATTTCTCTTCTTCAATGGATGAAAAATTTCTCTCAAGGGGACATGAGACAAGGACCTACTTGTGTGCTTGTCACCTAGGGTTTTAAAAATCAACAAATTTATAAGTAAATGCAAACATGTAAACCTACAACCATTCAATCAAGAATTTTTGCAAGAAAAACACATACATATCATGAATAAAAGCATGTGCAAACCCTAGCTGTAAACCTTCCTTGAAGAGAAATGCCAAAAGATGCCAAAAAATCCTTCCATCAACTAGTGCGCCTCACTTAGAAGACAAAATTACCCTAGTAGGGCGCAAAAATCAGACCTCACAAGTGTGAGTGATTTGTGTTATGTTCAAATGAGGGAAAAACATCCTCAATATATAGCATCTCATGACCTTTAATTACTTTTAAGTCATTAAAAATAGCTAACAAGGCTAATAACCAAAAATCATATTGTTTTACATTAAACTATCAAATGAAACCATAAATGAGCAATAAATGATATGTCAAGCCCTTTTGAGGGAGACGTTGGCCCTTTTGAGGGAAAAATACAGAACAAGATGACAAACATTGGCCCTCTTTTGGCCTCCAAACTCTGCCACATGTGCCAATCTGCCCTGTCAAACTGCCATGCACTGGAGGTGACGTCAAGGGCCTCTAGATGACGTCCTAGGCCATCAAAGGGACATGTTCCACCTGCAGTGGGTCAACCCCCTTGGGCTGGGCTCAGCCAAAGCTGTTGGATTACTGAGAGGGGGGGTGAATCAGTAATAACGTAATTATAATCATTTTTCTTCAAATGTTATATCAATGTAGAATTATTATCTAATAATGTGCAGCAATAAATAAACAATCAAACACATACACAGTACACCATTGTTTTACGTGGAAACCCAAATCGAAAGAAAACCATGGAATGTTTTTTCTTATATGTCTTGAAGAATTACATTCATTGGAAGCACCAACTTCCTTTGTTTTCCAACTACAAATGGAAGGAGGCTCCAACCCCCTAGTTTCTCAGGCTACAACCTGAGGGAAGCTCCAACTCCCCAAATCTCTGACTACAACCAGAAGGAGGCTACAACCCCCAATGTTCTTCGACTACAACCGGAAGGTGGCTACAACCACCTATCCTTTCCCCGTCCTTCCACCCTGAAGTAGAAGTAGAATTATGGAACCACTGTAACACTATCACTCTAAGATATACCACTGTAAACCTGTACCAATAAATCTTAACCATGCATCAACCATGCATCAACCTGTACCTCAACCTGTAATCAACCTATACTACAAAAAAGTGCATCAACCATGCACCAAACTTTATCTGAAAATAGAAGGTTGACTTGTTATGCTATGCAAGCACCCCCTACTTCA
This sequence comes from Picea engelmannii, assembly GCA_009831015.1. Taxonomy (NCBI): domain Eukaryota; kingdom Viridiplantae; phylum Streptophyta; class Pinopsida; order Pinales; family Pinaceae; genus Picea; species Picea engelmannii. Next base: position 132,024 of record ML803271.1, read on the forward strand.
ATAAAATAAACCTTAACATGACCTTGCTTCATGTGTTAAAATATGCAAGATGGTTTATGTGTTTAGTTCTTGCTTCTTCTTGACAATGTTCATGTGTGAGGAAATGTTCTTTTAAAAGATTAAATATGTGTTATAAACCAATACACAACAATGTAAAGTGCAGCAAATAACACAGCAAACTCACAACAATACCAAGATGATAAAGGAGTTCACCCCTCTCTGGGCTACGTCTCCTTGAGCCTCCTTCAATGGACTTGTCTCTTTGGGATTAGTTTGTCAAATGTTATTTTACACGCTGATTCTCAACTCCAATGTATTTACAGACTGTACCATTGGGTTCAGAATACATAAAAACCCCAAATTTGACTATTAGAACTCTGAAAATGGATCTTGTCTCATCCAACAATGACCTCTTCTACATGTGACCTCCAAGCTTCCCTGAGCTTCAATGAGGAAAAACACCTGTAAAAGTCCTCCAATGGATATGAAACCTATCCCAATGTGTTCAGAGCATAATAAACAGTCAAGAATGACTATTCAGTCTCAGAAAATGGATATGTGCTCATCTGAGCAATGCCTCAAACAATGAGGGCTTCAAGCTTCCTGGAGCTTCCTCAAACTTCAATGGTTAAAAACCTACATTATAATTCTTCAAATGCCTGTGAAAACATCACCAATGGACTCAAAACATCCAAAAACCCCTAGTTGGGCTTTTACAGCACCTAATTTAGTCAAAAACTGAAGAAGTTATGCTTTCTACCATTTTTCTCCTTCAGGCTTGTTGTCTCCTGTTCGCCATTTCGCACCTCCTCTCAAAGTGAACCTAGCCTCTGGCGTTTCCCATGCCTAAAATCAGCACACGTGCACCTTCCAAAATTGGTGCCAAAATGTCGCACCGTTAGCACAACTATAGCCCCCAAGGACGGAGGTGTTGGGCGCATGGGGGACCATATGGCCACGTCCCAGCGCTAAAATAGGCACCTGTTCTTGGGTTTAAACTGGACTTGACATGCGTCGGATGTGGTTGAATAACCGTTTAAAACTAAAACAAAACCCAAAACAAAACCAAATTAAAACCCAAGTTAAAATCCACGCGCGCTTTTAATTAGTGGCCACATGATGTGGCGCCCGAAACCAAGGGCTGCACTCCAACAACATACGCGCGCACACCAAATATGTAATGGTCATTTATAATGTTATAAAACCGTGGCTTTGACCGGAAAAAACCCACGCTATACACCAACAGGCACGGTCGTATGCTAGGCCAATACAACCATGGGCTAACAAACAAAACCCAACTCCGTGCCCAAACAATATATAAACCGGGTCATATGTTTTATTGTAATACCACCGTGGGATATACACTTAACCCCGCGCGCCACTGTAACGGAGGTCCTAGTCACATGCCATCGCATAGAACCGGGGGTCTAAGCCTATGTTTTAACATTCAACCAAATGCGCGCATAAACCAAGTGGTGGTCATATGTGTAATCAGTGTGACCGGGGGCTGGATCCTTTACAACTCCCGCGCTTCGTTTAAAAGTATGGTCATATGCAAACAATTAATACAACCAAAGGCCATTGTTAAAACACCCCTCCACGTGTTATGGATACACGGTTATATGAAATTACAAGTGTCCACGGGCCGGGGCTAAGCCCCCGCCCGACCCCCCACCATGTGCACTATCATGTAATTTTTTATACAATTAAACACATATTCATGTTAAGGAACACATGGCGGTGCAATGGTCGGTGGAGATATGTAAGGGAGTTGCATAGTGGGGAGGTCCAGGGGTCGAACCCCGTGGCCTCCATAACATTTTAATAAACAAAACAACACCACCAGCCAATAAATAGGTGCCACGTGGAAGCCCTTAATTGGGCCATGTGGCACCTTTCCATACGCCAAACTGATGCCACGTGTCAAACGTGATTCGTTTACTTCCACGTGATTCGTCTACTGCCACGTGTGAGTCGTACGGACTGTACGAAAAGGTACAATCAACATCATTTTTTTCCTTGTTTGGCTCGACGAACAGATCGCGATATCTTCTCCATACAGACTCTGTTTTTGAAAGTAAATATACCGCCGGAATCAGGAAGACGAGACAGACGCAATGGAACCATTTTCGTCGCATTCTGAGCACTTTGAATTTTGAGCAAATTTTAGCTCCCTGGTCCAGATTTTGATCAAACCTGTAATCAACATGTACCATAAATAAGTGCATCAACCATGCACCAACCTGTACCATAAACAAATGCATCAACCATGCACCAACCTGTAATCAACCTGTACCATAAAGAAGTGCATCCAACCATGTGCCAAGTATGTACCAATCATGTTTCAACTACTCATCAATATGTACCAACATCATCAACTATACACCTCATGTATGTGCGCCAACTCATCAACTACTTGTCTCAACCATGTACTCAACATGTACCTCAACCAAAATCCCTCATCAATTTCATCATCCAAATATGATTTGTATCTCTGTAATAGACCTGGTGTATATGATCACATTCCTTCAAACCTTGCTTAACTTTAAAAACAAGAGACTAGCATTTTCATCAAACTTTTCTTTAGTCTAACATGCCTAGTTTTGGATTAGTCAACAACCCTAACTTGAAGTAATCATAACTTTGAACCTGTAATGTATAAATATATGAAACTAATACACAATGTTCTTTAGTGTGGATTATTCAATTCCTCCAAGTGAAACTACTTGGAGCCTCTTAGAAAAGGAGTTATAGAAAAAATGACATACCTTTCTGAATTCTAGATTATTCTAGAGAGCGACCTTGTAGAGCATGCCCCGCACAAAATGTTTGATGAAATGATATAAAACTATTACACAGAATACTAAAGACTGTACCCTAATCAACACAATTGGTCTCACTAAATTGGGATATGTTATGAAGACTTTATGACGTTTTTACCCGAAACACCTGATTTTGACTAGTTTCAGGACTGGCCACAAACCCTATTTTCCACAGAGTGTAACTCCCAAAATACAACGACCCACAAGATGAATTTTTAACCACAGATACTTGGATAGGTTTTCTCACTTTCATATCAATTTCAAGACCTGAATCATTATGGAAAAAAATTTATAGAGAAAATGATGAGATGACCTGAAAATAACATACCTTAAAAAGCACCATCAAAAGAATTTATCCTTCCTTGCATTTTGGTCTTCTTTTCTTCACTTTCCTCAGAATTTCGGCTTAGATATAATTTGTATACCTCAGACACCTATATATATTCAATATTCTCAAGTGTATTTCAAATGAGAGAGCCTTGCCTCTTATTTATACTCTCCAAGTAGCTTCCTTAAAAACATCTTCTAGGTCACTTGGCCCCACTTTCCTTATTTTAGGGTTG
>ML803271.1:142320-155009 GCA_009831015.1 Picea engelmannii
CAACTGGAAGGAGGCTCCAACCCCCTAGTTTCTCAGGCTACAACCTGAGGGAAGCTCCAACTCCCCAAATATTTGGCTACAACCAGAAGGAGGCTACAACCCCCAATGTTCTCCGGCTACAACCGGAAGGTGGCTACAACCACCTATCCTTGACCCATCTTGCCACCCTGAAGTAGAAGTAGAATGATGGAACCACTGTCACACTATCACTCTGAGATATACCACTGTAAACCTGTATCAATAAATCTGAACCATGCATCAACCTATACCTCAACCTGCAATCAACCTGTACAACCAAAAAGTGCATCAACCATGCACCAAACTATAATCAGCATGTACCATAAATAAGTGCATCAACCATGCACCAACCTGTAATCAACCTGTACCATAAACAAGTGCATCAACCATGCACCAACCTGTAATCAACCTGTACCATAAACAAGTGAATCCAACCACGTGTCAAGTATGTACCAATCATGTGTCAACTATTCATCAACTATGACTCATAAATATGTACCAACATCATCAACTATACACCTCATGTATGTGTGCCAACTCTTCAACTACTTGTCTCAACCATGTACTCAACATGTACCTCAACCAAAATCCCTCATCAATTTCATCATCCAAATATGATTTGTAGCTATGTAATAGACTTGGTGTATATGATCACATTCCTGCAAACCTTCCTTAGCTTTAAAAACAAGAGACTAGCATTTTCATCAAACTTTTCTTTAGTCTGACATGCCTAGTTTTGGATTAGTCAACAACCCTAACTTGAAGTAATCATAACTTTGAACCTGTAATGTATAAATATCTGAAAATGATATACAATGTTCTTCAGTGTTTTTTGTGCAATTCCTCCAAGTGGAACTACTTGGAACCTCTCAGAAAAGGAGTTATAGCAAAAATAACATACCTTGCTGAATTCTAGCTTATTCTAGAGAGCGACCTTGTAGAGCATACCCTGCACAAAATATTTGATGAAATTATATGAAAATGTTACAAAACATACCAAATAATTTACCCTAAGCAACACAATTAGTCTCAATGAATTTGGATCTGTTATGAATAAGTTATGACATTTTTACCCGAAACACCTAATTTTTACTAGTTTCAGGACTGGCCACAAACCCTATTTTCCACAGAGTGTAAATCCAGAAATACAATGAAACACAAGCTGAATTTTTAACCACAGATAATTGGATATGTTTTCTCACTTGAATAGAAATTTTAGGATCTGAATCATTATAGAAAAAAAGTTATAGCGAAAATGGTGAGATGACCTGAAAATAACATACCTTAGAAATCACCATCAAAAGAATTTATCCTTCCTTGCATTTTGGCCTTCTTTTCTTCACTTTCCTCAGTATTTTGGCTTAGATATCATTTGTATACCTCAGAAACCTATATATATTCAATATTCTCAAGTGTATTTCAAATGAGAGAGCCTTGCCTCTTATTTATACTCTCCAAGTAGCTTCCTTAAAAACATCTTCTAGGTCACTTTGCCCCATTTTCCTTATTTTAGGGTTGGGTCCACTTCTAATTTCTCCATTAAAATTATTATTGAAATAATTTGTTTTGTATTCACTTTGAATTATAATACACTCATCACTTCACTTTATTATTTTCCTTTTAAAATCTCTTAAACCACTTTGATTACTTTGACCTTTTGGGACTTCTAGATGACATATGAGGGTCCTCCAACTTCGTAAGGCCATAACTCTCAAACCGTGAGGAGTTATGTGACGTTATACATACCACCAGAAATGGCATGACATGTAATATCCATATAGAATAGTATTATCTGAAAATATATCATAACTCATACCATTACCCATCAAACAAACTTGGGTCCATTACCCAAACCTGGGGTCTCCAACTTCTCATGGCCATAACTCTCTAATCGTGAGGAATTATGTGACGTTCCACATACCACCGGAAATGACATGAAAAGAAATATCCATCTAGGATATTTTCCCTAACAAATTCACTTTCCTTCATATCATTATTCCATAGTTAAGCATGGGTTCTCTTACTCCACAAAGCGTCTTCCCGTGAGGGCTTTCACCATAAGGGGACCACTTTGGAGTTCATCCATATTTACTTATTATCAACCATGAAAAACAAACAATGAGTCATATTTACACCAAAAACTATTGGGTCCCTTACCCAAACCTTTGTGCTACGGATCTTTCTTCAAGGGTTGACATCAATGACAACCAACCCTAATCAACAAAAGCGTCCTGGATGAAAACGCCCTCCTTCTTCAGCCCCATGGGGGTCCGAACTAAGCATATGATGGGCTCTTCAGCCCCATGGGGGTCCGAACTAATCATCTCCCCATGTGTACTGGTCCAAATGGTACATGTCTGTCGGGCATGATCCTGCACATCCAAAACTTCGCCCTCCATGGTCTCATTAGTCATACGGATCATAGCAATGTCAATCATATTTTATCATTAATTTTATCAAATGCATGCATAAAAACCCTAGCATATCATCCAATATCTCAAAGACATTACAATGACCTACTATACAAAGTCGAAGAAAAGGACAAAATGCCCTATTGGGCCAGCATCCATAAGAAAAGGAAAGTTTCCAAAGGATATCATCCAAGCCATGTAACATGAGGTGGTGTGGTCAAAGGATGTCTAGACATACAGGTAGAGTGAAAGATAGGGGTGGTATTATCCATGGGTGCCTTTGTAGAAGGCGAGTTGTACCTGTCATGGATGCAATTCTTTCCAAGCCCTTTATTTCCTTTATTCTTTCTTTTCTTTATTACTTTTTATTTCTTTTTATTTCAAGGTCTAACTAGAGGACACTGCCTTGGCATGGTGACCAGAGCTGACAGTGTTACCCACAAGTACTTTCATAGAGATGATAAGGTTGGCTCGTGATGAGACCCCCTTCCCCTTGGCCATGCAACCAAAGGTCACTGCCCTGGCGTGGTAACCAGATAATGGCAATGTCATACTGCTAGGTACCCATGAACATAATGGGTTGGCTCATGATGAGACCCCCCATCCTCTTGGCTAGGTCTTGTTTTGTCATTTTTCTTCGGGTCCCTCTTGTTTCTTGTTGAGAGGATTCTTATTGCCTTCTTAGGGATCCCTGGGCGAGGCATCTCTAGGTTTTATCTTTTATGGCTTTTATCTCTTACCAGCTGCTTTTACCTCCTAGGCCTTCAGCCCCTTCTCCCCCCTAGATAAGGTGAAACCCCACAAACAGGTAATCCTAATGTCCAGACTAGGGGAATGGGATAGATGAGTGGGAGATAAGATGTAAGAGTGATGATATGATGGGAGTGGACGATGGCCTTCAAAATCCCTCCTGGTGGCTAACCAAAACCTATGGGTACAAGCTTGCTAGGGTACCCTGTCAATCCCCCCAACCATGGTCAAGTGGGCTAATGTAAGATCCAAGCAGTCGTCAGAAATGAAAGGAATCTAATGCATATATCTGAAGGTTATAATGATCAAATATGACACATACCATGATACCTAGACCAATTACCTCATGGAGCAAGAGTCTTCTCTGATACAAGTCCAAGCTGAAGGTGATGGATGTTGTTGTTGTTGATAGGACAAGTCTAATGAAGAAGAAGAAAGATGGGCGCTCCAAGGCCATGCTCAGGTCAATCCTACTCTCGGTACTCCATGTCTAGGACCCGTGGGCCTCGAGACATGATCTCCTAGTTATCCCTAGAAATCGGGGATAACATCTGGCTCCAACTTGGGGACATGTTCTCACCGTAGAGCGCATGAGAACCTCAACATCTCTAGCATAAACTTGTAGACCTTCTCAGACTCAAAAAGGGCAACAGTAACAAAGGTGGGGTGGTATTGTCACCCCGCAAATATAATATATGTATATGACTGAAATAAAACAATTAATATGCACGTGAGGAAGCAAACTAACATGAAATGCAAATGGTATAATACACAGAAAAATGCCTACCTACCTATACTTACCTATGGAATCAGGTGTCTGGAGGGTAGTAATGCTTGATATGTAAAGCGTTTACTGGTAGTTTCAGAATCTCTCCTTCTATGGTCTCTAGGTTGAAATAATTCGTACATACACAACTCATGATTTTATAAGGGCCTCCCCATAGACTGTCAATTTTTTTGTGCATACCAGGATTTTCTTTTCTTTTATCCCATAGCAGGACAAGATATCCTTTGGAGAAATTTCTTTCCTTAGCTTTATGATCAAAGGTGTTCTTTATCTTTTCTTGGTTTCTCGTTATTTGACCCAAGGCACCTCTCTGTGTCTCATCTAGTTCTATCAGCTGATTGATCCTTCCTTGGATTGCTTCTGCATTTGTGGTGTATTGTTGAGCAAACCGAAGGATAGGGATTTGGAGGTTCATAGGAAGTTTCACTTCAATTCCATATACTAGCTCAAAAGGAGTTTTCCCTATGGAAGTTTTTATCGTTATTCGATCCGCCCATACTGCACATTTTATTTTTCTATCCCATGACTTTTTATTTTCTCCGACAACCTTCTTTAGAATATTCATGAGGTTCTTATTGTTTGATTCTGCTAATCCATTTCCTTGTGGGTAGTATTTGGAGGAATGGGATAGGGTAATGCAATATTTGATTCAAAATTCTACAAGAGCATAGGAGCTAAAAGCTTTGGAATTATCCGTAGTGATCTTAGAAGGGGAGCCGAACCTAGTTATGATCTGATCTTCCAAGAAGTTCATGACTACTTCCTCGGTGGCCTTTTTTCTGGTGAAATAGTATGTAGTTGTTAGGATCCATCGATATCCATTACTTGAATTGTCTTTGAATTCACCAACAAAATCCAAAACCCATTGCTGAAAGGGTGCCTCTACTACCACCGGTTTCAAGGGCTGCGCTGGGAGTCTCGGTTTGCCGGAGAAATACTGGCAAGGTTGGCAAGATCGAATGTGCTGGTAAGTGTCTGAAAAGAGCATTGGCCAATAATAGCTGGCCCTCATGATCTTATGGGCAGTAGTATGAGAAGAAAAATGTCCACCACAATGCCCAGAGTGCAATTCTTCCAATATCTTCTTTGCCTCTTCCTTGTTTACACATCGAAGTATAACGCCATCAGGATTTTTCCATCCAAGTCCATCTTCAGTCAAGCAATATTTCATAGATTTAAATCTCAAATCCCTTCTCTTGTAATCCACTAAATGATCAGGGCAAGACAAGTTCTTTAGATAATAAACGATATCGGAATACCACTCGTCATGTTCTAGTTCACTGATCATTACATTTACTTGCTCATTCTCACCCATCTGTATGGCTTCCTGATTGCTTTCAGTCAACATTTGGGCCAGACCTTGTCCTTTTATTATCTTGGTGGGTTTTATTTCTAAGTCATACTCCTAGATTTTGGAAACCCACTTTCCTCGAGTACCCATGCAGTCTTGTTGTGATAAAATGTCCTTCACAGCTGGGTACGGGACATAAGCCTTGATTTTATTGTAACCGATGTAGTTCCTTAAGTGTTTGAGGGACTTGACCAAGGCATAGGCTTGTTTCTCTGTGATGGAGTAGTTTAAATATGAGTCTCTTAGGACTTTTCTCATAAAGGCCACGGGATGTTCATAGTTATCAGCGTCCTTTTACATTAGGACACCTACAATAGTATCTTGGGATGCAAACGAGAATATTATGTAGTCTCATGAAAAATCAAGACTAAGCAAGATGGGGGCTTGGGAGATAGCGTTTTTGATATCTTCAAAAGATCTGTTAGTCTCATATCCCCACCTAAAAGCAACATCCTTTTTTAGTAGAGCGCTTAACGGTTTTATCCTCTCAGAAAAATTTGGCACAAATCTGCGGATGAAGTTGATTTTTTCCAGAAAAGATTGCAGGGATTTCTTGTTGGCCGGAGGGTGGACATCCTTTATTGATTGGACTCTTTCAGGATCAATGGAGACTCCTCCTGGTGAGTCCATGTGTCCCAACAGTTTTCTATCGTCAATCCCAAAAACAGACTTCTTAGGATTCAGTGAGATACCATACTTTCTGCATCGCTCAAAAACAATCCTAAGGTGAGAGAGATGGTATTTCCTATCCTTGAACACAACCGTAAGGTCATATTTGTAAATTTCTATAATCTTTTGTATAAGGTCTCTGAAGGAAAAGTCCATTGCTCTCTGAAAAGTGTCACCAGCGTTCATAAGACCAAACGACATCCTTAAGTACATAAAAGTTCCCCAAGGTGTAGTGAATGCAGTTTTGAGTTGGTCCTCCCTTTTGAGTAAGACTTGGTTGTACCCTGAGAACCCATCTAGCATAGATATCATCCCTGCCCCTGTGACCCGCTGAAGAAAGTGTTCCATGTTTGGGAGGGGATAATTATCCTTCAGAGACAATTAGTTGAGGTTGCGGAAATCAAAACACAGGCAGATATCACCATTTTTCTTTCGAACAACTACCAAGTTTGACATCCAAGAAGAGTACCTGATAGGGGCTATGATACCAGTGTCAACCATCTTTTGGAGCTCCTTTTGTATCTGGCTTGCCAACTTCGGGTTGATATTCCTTATCTTTTGTCGGAATGGCTTGGCTCCTTCTACCAAAGGTATGGTGTGTTGGATGACATCTCCCCTATAGGCGTTCAAATCATCATAGTTCCAAGCAAAGGTATCTCTAAATTCTCTGATGAGCACTAGTATCTCATTTCTTTCTTTTTCGGTGGTCCCCTTTCCTATCTTGACCATCCTTGGGTCCATCTCTGTGCCGATATTGAATTCTAGGGCTTCTTTAGCTTGCTTATTCGTTCTCTTTCCCTTGAAAACATCATGCTTGTCAAAAAGGTTTTCTAGGGGAATACAACGCTTTGGTAAGGTATTGTTTTGCAGGTTAATGACTTCTAAATCCATAGAGTCGTCCAGGAAAGAAACTTACGAATCGATAAATTCTTTTCTATTTTCCATGAATCTGATAATTTGATCATCATCCTCGAATACTTGCTAATGTTCCAAATTGTCAGGAACAGAGGGCCTAAAAAGAACCTCCATCTTGCATAGGTCATGAAAAGGTCCTTCACATGGTTGTAAAGTAGAGGATGAGACAACCAAAGAATCATCCAAGTGGTTTTCTTCTTGAGGAATGGCTTCGATCGACACTTTTCTGAAGGATTTTGAAAGGGTTTGAGCTACATCTCGATACTTTTTCAACTTCTCATTTTTAGTGGAAAATCTCATCAAAACTTGCGACACAATGAGATCTGAGTCCCCCTTTACTTCCAGGATTGTAACACCTTTGTCAATTTCTAGATTGAGTCCCAGAATCAAGGCTTCATACTCAGCCACATTGTTGGTGCAATGGAATTCCAGCCTGTATGAGTGATAAATGACCTCACCTAAAGGAGCTGTTAAAACTACTCCAGCACCTGATCCAGAGCTTGAGTGTGACCCATCGAACTCCAAGGTCTAGATTCCTTCTGTCTCTTCAATATTGTCCATATCTAACTTCCCTTCCTGAATGAACCAATCATTAAGGCCACTATTGATGCATAAAGGTTGATCACTTGCCTCATTGACGGTCTCAACTAGGGACCCAATGAAAGGCTCATTATACATAGTGAAGAATACCCCCTCAGGATGAGGGATAGTTGCTCTGGATTGCTTCTTGTAAATGCTTCCATTCAAGTTTTCTATGAGGTCTTTGTGAAGAATAATCCTGAAATTGTTTACATCATCTATGATGACCACATTTATCAAGAAAGGAGCACTGGGGCAGGAGTCAAAGGCCACCTCGAGGTTGTTAATAATTCCTTTTGCAAAGTTATCTCCAGTATTTGCTTGTGAGATTCTCAAACCTAATTGATGCATAGCTTCTTCTGTCATTATGTTGGTTGTGGCACTTGGGTGCAGGAGACAGTTGCGAAGGAGAAATTCTTTGACTCAGAGTGAGACATAAAAAGGCGTGAACTCGCAAACTCTGGAAACAAGGTGTCCCACTTGGTGGACAAAAAGAGAGAAGTCTTCAGGAATATTTGGTTCAACATTTTCAGGTAAGACAGCCTCAACTTCATCCTCTGGATGGATCCTTTTCAAAGGGGGTTCTTGGGGAGGAACAAAACTTTCATGGGAAAGGATCCATTTCCTCTTAGTGGGAGCGAATTCGACTTGGAGGATCCTTGGAGGTTCAGGTTTCACCATAGGTTCATTATCGGGATCCCATAGTTCGCAATTTTGTGTAAGATTTATTTGATGAATGTAATCGTCGAAATCAAGGTTCCTTTCAATATGAAAGGCCAGGTCTTGCGCTTCTTCTAAAGTTGTTGGTGACCAGTCCTTAACGTTGAATTGCAGGGTTCCCTCTAAGGAGGACGAGAAGTGATCGATGATGACTTGTTCTGAGCCCACATTTGATCGGACCTTTTTGAGGAGAAGGTTGAACCTATCACTGAAATCTCTGACACTCTCACAGGGTCCTTTGCAAATGCTAAAGTATTGGGAAAAGGAGTCTTGTGAATGTTCACTATCACACCACCTTATTTTAAAGGCCTTTTGTAGTTCTTCAGGGTTTTTTATGCTTCCCTTAGGATACCCATTAATCCAAACTTTAGCATCTCCTATAAGGGAACTTGCAAAGAGCCTCATGAAGACATCTGGGTGATCTTGACCAACCAAATGAAAATCAAAAATATCGCAGAAATGGGTCCAATGCGAGTTTCCAGGGGTGCCCTTTCCTAAGAAGAAAGGTAGCCAAGAGTTTGCATCCTTGGGTAAGTCATGCAGCCCCCCTTGGATGTTTCTAAAGTCGAAACAGTTGAAACTCTCCGAGTAATACCATTTGTGAAAATCAATATTAACTGGAGGCACATAGCTTGTCAGAGTGATAGTGGCCACGATAGAGGGATTTGAGTATTGTAGCCCGCTACAGTTCGTCATTGATGGAGTCACCAGATAATTTACTTGGAATTATCAAAGAAAGGTGAAATAAAATCTAGTGGAGTCACCAGGTAAGATTGTAAGAGAGAGGTCTTTGAGGTAAGGCTTACCAAAAGATTTGTCATTGAGGAAGATTGACTCAGTGTTCCCCGACAATGGCGCCAAAATGTTATCGCACAATTTGTAGCTAGATCAAGAAAGGCTAAAGGATAAAGGCCAAACTGGCGTAACAGGAACCTTCCCCACCCAATGTCACCTCAATGGGGAGGTTCTTTATTTTTAGGGAGGTTAACCTAGGGGAGACATCCCCGACAACCTGGGGTTTTGAAGAGGCAAAAGTATAAAGTCAAGATTAAAGTTTCCCCCTCACAGGTTACCACCAAGGTCAGACAATCTGGCTAATCAGCCAATAAAGAAGTGTATGCCCAAATGAAAACACCCGTCGGGAGCAAGATAACAATAATATAGTATATATGCAGGCTATAACTCAATGGGTTAGTACTTCAATGACTATCTGCTATTAATTAATAAGCAATGTAAAACAATAGATACCAATGAAGTAAATGTTTTATCAATTAGCTATGGCAAAAGCATCAATTCATCAATAAATATCAAGATGATGAAGCTAACAATGTATCCAACCAACACTTTACTCAATAAATGCTTTAAATCATCATTCAATTGCTTATCATTAAAAATGGCTGCGTCAAGATGGATTATTCAAGGGTGACGTCAGCCTTATCTAGGTTAGTTTGTTAGTTAGGGTTTCAAAATTCAAAGTCTTGAGAGTGGTTTTGGACACTATGACTCCAACGTTGTGTATCTAAGATCAGTGCCTTAGGGTATATGGAGTCAAACAAGAAAAGGGCACAAGGTTTTGAAAGGATGAAGACTTAAAGACAAGAGGGAAGGGTTCTAGAGTGCTACAATGGCAGGGCCCTAGAATCAAAACCCTAGGGGAAAGATGCTCACTCCGGTGTTTCTTAAGCAAGGCCTTGTGCTCTTTCCTCCTTCCTTAGGTCAACTTGGAAAAATGGCTAGCATAAATGATAAATTTTATTAAAGGATGAGGTAAGAGAAAGTGTTGCAAAGGCAAGACTTTCAAACCCTAGAAGATGATGTCCCTAGGTGTAGATAACCTAGGCCTAGGACGTCACCCCCTATTCAACCTATAAAAATAAATGCTAGCTTAAGGGAAGGAGCAAGATGAGTGTAGCAAAGGATAGGCTCAATTTCTCTTCTTCAATGGCTGAAAAATTTCTCTCAAGGGGACATGAGACAAGGACCTACTTGTGTGCTTGTCACCTAGGGTTTTAAAAATCAGCAAATTTATAAGTAAATGCAAGCATGTAAACCTACAACCATTCAATCAAGAAGTTTTGCAAGAAAAACACTTACATATCATGAATAAAAGCATGTGCAAACCCTAGGTGTAAACCTTCCTTGAAGAGAAATGCCAAAAGATGCCAAAAATTCCTTACATCAACTAGTGCGCGTCACTTAGAAGACAAAATTACCCTAGTAGGGTGCAAAAATCAAACCTCACAAGTGTGAGTGATTTGTGTTATGTTCAAATGAGGGAAAAACATCCTCAATATATAGCATCTCGTGACCTTTAATTAATTTTAAGTCATTAAAAATAGGCGACAAGGCTAATAACCAAAAATCATACTGTTTTACATTAAACTGTCAAATGAAACCCTAAATGAGCAATAAATGAGATGTCAAGCCCTTCTAAGGGAGACGTTGGCCCTTTTTAGGGCAAAATACAGCACATGATGAAAAACGTTGGCCCTCTTTGGGCTTCCAAACTCTGCCACACATGCCAAACTGCCCTGTCAAACTACCATGCACTGGAGGTGACATCAAGGGCCTCTAGATGACGTCCTGGGCCATCAAAGGGACACGTTCCACCTGCAGTGGGTCAACCCCCCTAGGCTGGGCTCAGCCAAAGCATCCTGGATGAAAACATCCTCCTTCTTCTCTCGTGCAAAGGGTCGACCAATCATTGTCCTGTCTCTGCCCTTGATGGGGTCCCAACAAGCATCTGATGGGCTCTTCAGCCCCATGGGGGTACAAACTAATCATCTCCCCATGTGTACCGGTCCAACTAGTACCTGTCCATCGGGCATGATCCTGCACATCCAAAACCTCACCCTCCATGGGCTCATTAGTCATAGGGATCATAGCAATGTCAATCATATTTCATCATTGATTTTATCAAATGCATGCATAAAACCCCTAGCATATCATCCAATAGCTCAAAGACATTACAATGACCTACTATACAAAGCCGAAGAAAAGGACAAAATGCCTTATTGGGCTAGCATCCATAAGAAAAGGAAAGTTTCCAGAGGATATCATACAAGCCATGTAACATGAGGTGGTGTGGTCAAAGGATGTCTAGAAATATAGGTAGAGTGAAAGACAGAGGTGGTATTATCCGTGGGTGCCTTTGTAGAAGGCGAGTTGTACCTGTCATGGATGCAATTCTTTCCAAGCCCTTTATTGCCATTATTGTTTCTTTTCTTTATTACTTTTTCTTTCTTTTTATTTCAAGGTCTAACTAGAGGACACTACCTTGGCATGGTGACCGGAGCTGACAGTGTTACCCACAAGTACTTTCATAGAGATGATAAGGTTGGCTCGTGATGAGACCCCCTTCCCCTTGGCCATGCAACCAAAGGTCACTGCCCTAGCGTGGTAACCAGATAATGGAAATGTCATACTACTAGGTACCCATGAACATAATGGGCTGGCTCGTGATGAGACCCCCCATCCTCTTGGCTAGGTCTTGTTTTTTCATTTTTCTTCGGGTCCCTCTTGTTTCTTGTTGAGAGGCTTCTTATTGCCTTCTCGGGGATCCCTGGGCGAGGCATATCTAGGTTTTATCTTTTATGGATTTTATCTCTTACCATCTACTTTTACCTCCTAGGCCTTTATCCCCTTCTTCCCACTAGATAAGGTGTAACCCCACAAACATGTCATCCTAATGTCCGGACTGGGGGAATGGGATAGATGAGTGGGAGATAAGATGTAAGAGTGATGATATGATGGGGGTGGACAATGGCCTTTCAAAATCCCTCTTGGTGCCTAACCAAAACCTATGGGTACAAGCTTGCTAGGGTACCTTTTCAATCCCCCCAACCATGGTCAAGTGGGTTAATGTAAGATCCAAGCAGTCGTCAGAAATGAAAGGAATCTGATGCATATATCTGAAGGTTATAATGATCAAATATGAAACATACCATGATACCTGGACCAATTACCTCATGGAGCAAGAGTCTTCTCTGATACAAGTCCAAGCCGAAGGTGATGGATGTTGCTACTACTGACAGGACAAGTCTGATGAAGAAGAAGAAAGATGGGCCCTCCAGGGCCATGCTCAAGTCAATCCTGCTCTCAGTACTCTATGTCTAGGACCTGTGGGCCTCGATACATGATCTCCTAGTTATCCCTAGAAATCGGGGATAACAGGATCATCCTAACCTCCTCACCTTATCCTCTTCAACTTATAAAAGGAGATGAGATCTCATGGAGAAAGTTAGATTTGGATCTTTTGGGATTAGCTAAGTTAGATTTGGCTTGGAATTATTAGCTTGGTTAAAGTGGTTTTGAGTTTTTCCTTTGTCAAGATAGATTGTGAATAATATCAGATTTGTGCTCTCAGAATTCTTGGAGTGAAAGTGTGTGGGGAACGAAGGACAGTTGGAAGGGACCTTACGACATCAAGGCCATGGTTGTAATCTCTCTTTCACATTTAATATGATACAGTAATATGATTCTTTCCTAT
>ML803271.1:163224-195152 GCA_009831015.1 Picea engelmannii
GATGGATATTGATATCCTCCTTCAACAATAGCCCATACATCTGCTCCCAGAGACTGAAGATAAGATCTCATCCTTGTTTTCCAGAAGATTAAGTTGTTTCCATTGAAGAGTGGAGGCCTAATAGATGCCATTCCATCTTGATTTCTCATTTTGATTGATCTTCCTTCTAGCGGTTAAGCCTTTTCAGAAGGACCAGGCTCTGATACCAATTGTTGAAAAATACTGAGAGGGGGGGTGAATCAGTATTTTGAGCTTATTAACAATTTTTCACTTTTCTTTCATTGAAAAATCTTAGTCTACTTTATAGAGACCAGTTGTTGTATATTCTTATGAAAAACAGTAGTGCATCCAGAGATCATATTATGGATTTCTTCATTCATCATATGTATTTTAAATAGTAATTCAACAAAATAAACTAACACAGATGAATAGGACACATGAACACCAGAATTTAAGGTGGAAACCCAAATAGGGAGAAAACCACCACTGCTGTTGTCTATGTCTTCAATGATTATTATTAAGAAAACATTCTACAACACTGTACTAGTGCAGACTCATACTAGTACGCAGGCTTCTACCTGCAGAAGGCTACAACCTTCTCTCGTTTACCAGCCTTTCCTGGAAGGGAGCTTCGACCCCCTGAAGATAGCACCAGTTTCTACTGGCAGATTGCTACTACTGAAGGGTTTAACCCTCATACTCATTGCTGACCACGTTTCATTAATTTTCACACTGGATCAGGCAGTTTCATCTAGTGGTTATGACAGTAACAGAAATTATCTCAAGAGTAAACACAGATCTACAGACTGTCAGACAGTTACCAAAGAACACATATTAAACAACTTAATAAACCTGGAGATGATGCCTCTGATCTCATGGTTGTTGAACCCACAGCCGTGATCTCTCTGTCAATGTAGATCTGTCGCCTGACTGCCACAAGGAGGTTCCTCTTTCTTCAAACCTTTCATGCTACCTGCACAAATGACATCAACCACCAGTAGATATCCCTACTATCAGAAAAATGGCCTCCGCATCCTTCGACAACCACATCTGCCGAGAGCATCGACCCCTTTTTAAGCCCATTGGTCCAGGACCCGTTCAACGCTCATCGGGTCCAATATTTATTGCTTGGAGGAAATTGGGCTCCTGTTTAAAAATTGAATTAAACCTACGCGCACCCTTTTAAATCAAAGGTCCTGATTATTTCTGGATTTGACGGTCTAGATTCACTCGCGATTTCGCATTTTGTGAAATCGGGGTTTTTGATGTCAAGTGACTTTGTCATTACAAAGTCCCGATCCCCGATGCCGATGCACCCCTTTCCATGCGCTAGCCCTGCTGGCTATAGGCCTTGGCCTACATGACCATCTACACATGACCTTAGTCAAACCTCTCATCGGGGTTTCGGCATTTTCGATGTCACCATGCACATGCCTCCGGGATTCCCGATCCCCGATTTGCTCCTTTCCCGAGCTTTAGCCCCTTCCGGCTACACAATGGTCCATGTGACCTGCGATCACGTGACCACCACCATACCTCTAAAAAATGTGCGCTAGCCCTCCTGGCTAGAACATGGTCCATATGACATGTCTCCATGTGACTTTGGTCTTATCACTCCATCGGAGTTTTGGCACTTACGATGACATAATATTTATGTCCGTGGGATTCACGATTTCCTGATTCGCGATGTGCTTCAGCCCTCCTGGATGACCCTGGTTCACGTGACCGTTACCTATAACCGCATCCTTATCTCTGACAGCTGGCCTCCACTAATCCTCTATCCTCCTTTGCTGTTGTGCTGACAGCTCTACCCCACTCATCGGGATTTCACGGATCGCGATTTCGAAATGCACAAAACCTTTGTGCCGAGGATCTCCGATATCCCGATTTCCGATTAGCCGATGAACGACCTCCTGTCGGGCCTTTCGCCGATGGCACCAATCTCCTGCCATGCGTCCTCTCAGATGGACGGTCCCGATTGTGTCGGGATTTCGGGACTTCCGATGTCCTGTTTCTTTTGACCTTGGGAACTCCGATTTCCCGATGTCCAATATGTCGACGGTGCCTTGATCTTCGACACCTTTCCCTCAGATGGACGGTCCCGATCATCAATTCTCCAATGGCTTATCCCCCTCTCAGCTTCTACAGATCTGATCGTTGTCGGGTGTCTGCTTCCAATCTGATGGCTCAGATCACTTCTTTTGCATGCCAACTCATGTGCTTAACATCTGTGCAACTTCTCCCGATCCAACAACTGTCGAGATTTTCGAGTGAGATCCGACGGTTCTCGGTCTCTTTCCTATGCTTCTTGCGCGTATAAGAATGCTATTCCTCTTGATCTTATCTTCCTCGAATCCTTAAAGGATTCTGATATCTGATTCACTATTGTACTTAAGCCAGCATCACTACTGTACTTTCCATTAATGACAAGTCTATGCTGCTTGTAAAAACAGTTCCAACAATAGGTTTATATTGAATTTATGCTATTACTATCACTTTGGTTGGTTGCATTATTTTGCAGGTTTGTCATTTTATGAGCGTCGGAACGAAGCTAGGATGGCGATAGCGAAAGGAAGTAGCGTTTAAACGGTATGTCACCTATCCCTCTTTAGTTAGTAAATTCAATATTTAAAACTTAAGGAAATCGTCATGTTCTGGTGTGTTTTGTTCTAGATCTAGGTGGATCTAGGGAGATCAGTTAATGTCCGCACCTACCGATTTGTTTGATAACAACGTCAAACAAAAATAGAAATGTTGATGGATTTAAACTCATCGTATTTAAATATTCTAATTCATGTGAGATAAAATACCATACGTAAAAATTAAAACGCCAAAGCACAGAGCGCTCGACACCATGGAGATCACTCAAATCCCAAATTGGGGGTTTCAGTTGTTCAAGCAAAAGTTCTATAAGGTGAACATGTGGGGATTGCTAGGTGCCAAGAAGTAATACAATAGGTGAGCTCCATGCACCCAGATACATAGGTCAGCACCAAGCATTCAGTCACAAGGGGATCAACCGCTACACATTTATCTAGATTGTTGCAAAATTCTCAAAAGACTTGACAGTTGGATGGTGTGGATGAATGGTCAGGTTAAAGTTATGGAATCCTACACCAAACCAAGGTTTTATACCATGTGTGAAGCCAAGAGAGTCATATGAAGCTCCTAGAGACTCTCGAGGCTACTTACTAGTTCACACTAATGGTAGAATGAATCCAATGCGAGATGGTATCTGTGACATGGTCGTAGTTGCCCGCATTATCAATGCTACATTAGTAATTCTAGAGTTGGACAAAGGATCATTCTAGAAAGACTCAAGCAATTTTTTCTGATGTTTTTGATGAGGAGAAATTTATAAATGCTTTGGAAAATGACATCAGAATTGTGAAGAAACTTCCAAAGGAGTTTGCATCTTTTGTCAAATACAACCATTTTACAAGCAATAACAAGCTCCATTAGGGACTAAGAAACATCATGCAAAAGAGACTCATGATGCATGGGTTTTCCACCGGTGTGGCTGGACGTATCCTAATCCACATTCAAGTGCTAAGAACCAGAGGAATCACAAGAATCATTGTGGAAAAATAAAGGGCTTTACGTTGATCGCTTCAGGGGACAGAGAAACTCAAGGAGGTTCATCACACGAAGAGTCAACAGATGATGAACATAAGCCAACCATTTACTAGAAGCGTATGCAATTTACATTTTTCTCATCATTCTGAGCGCCAGGTTCCTCTTCGGGAGATTTGACCACCAGGTGATTTCAACTTATCTCTTATCATTTAATCTGAAGCCCGAAGGCCCAAATTCAGGGTTCTTCGTGCTCTCAAATCCTAGTTCCATAATCATTGCTTCGTGTGGCAAGGTTCCTTTTCGTTTATGCAAAGTGTTTCAAGTTACGATTTGGTTGTTTCCATCCAGTTTCCAACTATCCAAGTGGACATTCGCCATGAAGTCTACAGGTGTAAGAAGCTAAAGCCACATCAAATTCCAAGTCTATCGACCGCCAAGTAAATATCTAAGTGTTCGTCAATGCCATTGAAGGAGATAACACCCACATGGAGATATTTTCCAAATTCGAAAAACACCCAATGATGACAACCTTTTGTTTTTCTCATTATTTGTAAAGGGGAGATTGTGTTATTTGACACAGAAGAAAGTTTTGAACCCATCAGCTCGTGATCATAAATTTGTTGAGACCCTGAAAGGAGGATTAGCATATTTACAAAAAGGTTGGCATGATTCCTCTTCATATGGAATTAGGTGGAAAATATGCTTGTATTATACTTGATGACACTGATATGGATCTAGCAGAAGCCACATTTCCACATTATACTTTTGCAACAAGTCCTCATTTGTCTATGTTACAGTCTTAAGGCCAAGATCAAAGAAGAATTTCATTGTCGAAAATCCATTCAGGCACAGCTACATCTGTTGCTTCACCTTTTCATTCAAGTATTTGTGCTCATAATAAAGAGACAAGTAATCCCACATTTGGGAAAGATTACCAATCACAAGTAAATCTCTGTGTTGTATGTCCACCTACCCAACATCAAAGTGATTCTTCCAGTGATGATCATGTTGAGAGCCAAGCCTCTGAACCAGAAGTCTAATGCTCTCACCATGAAGTGTTTTCTAGCAGGTAGCAAAGTATCCAAGATGTACTTTGCTTCCATATTTCAGGGCATCTAATCCTCATTCAAAACATTATTCTTAGTGTTTCTAGCAATAGAGGATTTTAGTCAAAGAGGTTTCCTTCGATTTAGAGTGGTTATAACAATTTTACCTATCCTCAAGCTTCTAGCATATCAAAACATTTGTGAGGCTTATTTGTGTGATAGGGCACTAATTAGTTAAAGCTAAATATGTGGCAAGGCACAAATCAACAATGGATCATCTATGAAAACAAACCCTGGGTTCTTAGGGATAAGATTAAGGATCAATTGTTGGATCACTAGATCATTTCCAGGGATTATTTCCAACAAGGCATTTGACAGATGGAAAAAAATTAGTCAAGAGGATCAAATTCAATATACTCAGGCAGTTCTCCAGCAGTTAAAATATATCGTGGTAGCCAGAAGGAGAAATATATCATATTTCAAGCATCTCCAACTTAAGAAGTTGAAAATCTTTGAGAATTTGAAGGTACAGGTGGCATCTTAACTCTAGATCCAATTTTTTCAGAGATTCAATCAGTGATTGTAGATAACTCCAAATTCAAGTGGAAAACAACTGGAAAAAGAGGATCGATGGAAGATTATGGTAGCCTTTGACAAGCAATTTTCAATCATAGAATTGTATTTCCTAAAATATAGGATAGTTAGGGAAACTTAATTGCTATTTAAGAAAATCTTTGTAATAGTTAGTGGGGGGGAATAGCCTGAGATCCTTTTGGCATGGTATTGTAATGCCATCTTTTCAATAATATTTAGCAAAACCAATGGTATTTTGAGACCTTGTTCAGTTAGATCATGTCTTTTTCTTGTTTTTTGTTTCTTGAGTTTTCATTATTTTTTTTTCTTCTGCTCATTCTTTTATTCAGCTTGTAATGGTTACAATTCAGTGAAACTTCTGTTGTGGTGAATTGAAAGCAATCCTTCAAGTGAAATTTTTCTTCTGTTTTGTTGTGAGAAAAACAAGACCTACATCTTAATTGTTTTGCCCAATTTACAAGTTTGATTTGTTCATAGTTTTTCCTCTATCTTGCTATGAATGAGACAAGACCTATGTTCAGATATTGAAATTATTGTCATTCTTCTACTGAAAGGGAGAACAGATTTATCAGAATCGGATACCTGGTTCTTCATTTTTAGTTTTGTTTTTCCACATCTTCTATCCACACTTATGATATGAAGGATTTAGCAGACAAAGTCATGCCTCTTGATTTCTGATTTGTAATGGTTGAAAGGCTCGTACAGACCTAGTTCTAGAAGCATCCAATAACTGATCAATCAACAACTATTATCTTCTTCAAAATGTGCTAAGGCATGGCTCTATTACAACCTAGAGTCAACTCTTGTGACAACAAGCTCCAAAGTCCTCTTCAACAATAATTTTGTTTTAGAAAATCAATTCCATATTTCCAAGCATCAATTGAGCAACCATTTCCAGGTTTGAAGGCATCAGGCTAGGATTCAACTAGCATTCCAGAGAGTTAAAAGTAGCAGTAGAGGATTTCATAGGGGTAGCTTAGTGAGATTTATGGCCATCAAAGATGCATTCTTTGTAAGCCCGTAGGTCTATTGTACTCTTCGTAGTCATAGATCAATTCATGGATTCACTGCTTCTTTTCAACATATCCCTATTCTTGTTTCTTTTTATGTGTTAAGCTTCTTTAAATCCATCCCTTTTCTTTTCTTTTACTTTGTGATTTGAAGCAAGATTGAATGAAATGGTAGATAGGAATTTGTTACAATAACCATTGTTGTCCAAATTATTTTATTGATTAGATGACATAGTCATACTCAATTAAAAAACGTATGTATCTGCAGGTTATAATATTTGTAAATGTTTCATGATGGATTCATAACTCTTATGCCCATCTCATTATCTTCATCTCTGATAAATATAGATTGATTTGCCCTCTATTAGGTCACATATTTTATGTTTTCCTCCTTCCTTCCACCTTTCATTGTTAAACTTTCGGGCTTTGTTGGATGAATTCATTCCCAATGGATTAGGCCTCTGATATGAGGGGTTTACAATCATTATTCTAGTCTATTGTTATTTTCATCCTTAAACCCTACCTACCTGTTTTATGCTGTTTATTACCCAAATTTGGCACTTGAGCTTAATTATTAAAATTGTTGCTTAAGTGACAATGGGAATCCAATTTTTATTTGTCTTTGAGGGAGCCCCCTCAATGTTATCACCGAAAAATTGTTTGCAGCATTACAAACAATGGTTGAAGAAAGACATCATTTCCAGCAGCAATTAGTACACCTACAACATCAAAATCCATCAAAAAGGCATAAAACTATATACTTGGTTCATAAATTGATCTGCGCAAATTCACCAAAGGAAGTGCACACATTGTTCACAGAATGTGCGGGCTAACATAGACCTAATTGTGCACTATGCACATGATGCGTGATTGTCTACAAGAAAACCCACACACTTCTCATGAACAACGCATTTATGAATATTTTCAGCCTCTCAACCACTTCTAATCCAATACCCAACACGATTTGACACACAGATCTAAGTGAAATCTAGCTTGGAGGTTGGTCAAGGGCTAGGAAGTTCCCTAAAAGTCCCCTTGTTCACATTATGAACCAGTTATATAATTCCCTGAATGAACACTATAAGTATGTGCCATGGGTGTGCTAGAAAAATAATAATTTCAAGGTATTGTTATGCTGTAAGAATTCTTCGTGGAGAATCCTATTTTCTCTTTGAATCATTCAAGCACTATAGCAAGGGCCATTCCACTCACCTCTTGAGAGGATTGGCATTGTATTTCTTCACCATTGTTACTTTCCATTATATGAAGAGAAGAGATCTCTATTAGGGAACTCAAGAGCCCTCCTAAGGAGGAAGAGGGGATTCATAAGTCCATGTCTTTCTCTACGGTGCTAGCATATCAATACATTGATCCATTGGTAGCTATATGGCTGTCATTTTCATTTTTCATGGTTCTAGTTCTTGCAATTTTTCTAACATTTGTTTCCCTTTAGTTTTAGTTTTATTTCCTTGTTTCATGCATGTTTTGATTATCTAATCAACTCACAACTCTCTAGCTTGTTTAGTTGACTTAACTAGTCAAGTAAGTGTTGTGTTTTTGCTCACCCATGTGACAAAACCAACACAACATATTGGTGACCATATTGGGGATGTGAATCAAATCCATCCCTATTTAAGTCTTGAGAGAAATTATTTTTAATTGTTTGGATATGTAGGTACCAAAAATGGCCTAATCCAGTCTTCCAAAGTCAGAATTTAGAGCTAAGGAAAGAGAATTTCATCTTGAAATTTATTTCCCAACGCATGACAGAAAGTGCGCAGCTTTAGAAACAAACATATGCACACTCTACATGTTGTGCACGTAAGATATTTCATAAACCCACACATTCTATTCACTTGATGTGACTGACAGAACTACAACCCGTGCACAAGTTCGGGTTTTTGCAAATTGTAAGGGTTTTCTGAGTAGTTTGAGGGCCCCTTTCCTTCAGATTTTAATTTCCTGCACTTTTTAAAGAAATCACACTTCACTTAGAGTCCTTTATTACAAGAAAGTTTAACTAACATAAGCACATAGGGGTAAAAGGAATCACAATTCTTCTCTTTTCTTTGTTTCCACATGGATGGCTCATTTGGCATTTAAAACTTTGAGTTGTGGTTATTGTTTTTTCAAACACAATCAAATAATTTGGGACTAGAAATCAATTTTAACCTCCAAGTATGCTCCTCCCCCGCACCCAAGTGTGATATCCGGAATCAGAAAAGGTGGTTAAAAGGAAATTTCATCTCCCTTAAATCATTAAGAGAGGACAAAACCCCCTTTGGGTACCTCTTAGTTTTGAAAATTATCTTAAAATATTTGTAAGGGCCCATACATGCCCACATGTTTACAATCTTAGGATAGTTTCAAAAAATATTTCTTAGTCTAGACAACACTCTAGGAAAGTTTAAAAGATCAAGCAAGGGCCCATACATGCTCACATGTCTACAATCCTAGGATAGTTTCAAAATATTTTCTAGTATAGACAACATTCTAGGGAGTTTAAAGGATCAAGTAAGGACCCATATGTCCACATTGCTAGTTCTATAGGGATTTAAATATTCCGCAAGGTTGTACCAAAGAACTTAGTAAGCTAGGTAAAAATCTTTGTAAGGACCACAGGAAGTCCACATGATACAATCTCACACTTAAATTATTAAAAATATTTTACACAATTTTCACTTTCTTTCACACAAAGCCACTCATCACACACATAATTTCTATTAGAATAGTGGAGGTCGAAGTAAGGATTTTTTTTAAGTACCCACAAAGTACTTCAAAAAGAAACTCTGAAACATTCAACTGCTTCTTTAGAAATTATCCATACCAATTAAATTCAAACGAGGTTGGTCCATGAACCCAATATCTTAGCCTACTCCATCTAAAACTTTTCTAATAACACACTAAATTTTCGTCCACATGAAGTGCCTAAAAGAATTTTTTTTTAATCTAGGTAGGATCTCGGGGGTAGGCATCCAAATAACCCCATGTTATCAGTTTCTCACATTTTGAAAAAATAGAAGTTGGGAATAGGAAACCTTAAAATCATCCAAGTCAAGTGTTCATATACCATAAGGAAGGGAGATACCCGTGAAGGGTCGAAGGTCGAGATCCGGTTGTTCTGTGCATCCCTTCTTGAGTCACCCAACTCTTGTGAGGGTATCCATCCCGTGACCCATTTTTTAGGCCGAAAATCTAAATGTCACACTTTGACCGAGGTACTTAGTGGCCACACATAAGATATATACCTAGGTGGTGGTTGTAGGCTTCAATCGCACCATGGGGGCTATTGGGAAATATCGCCAGCTCTTTCGAGATATGCACCCTCTACCCCTCATTATAACTGACTACTTAAACCTTCACTAGTTCCTCTTTCGGTGGATTCAGACCCCACTATCGAGTGCTATTGGAAGGCCTGGTGCTAAATTGAGAGGAAGGACGATAGGTATTTTTATACATGAGCATTTATTTTTGTTTTCCCCCACGCGGACAAAATCAACCTGTCCACATGCTTGTTTATTTAACAGTTGATTTATGTATGATGTTCATTTGATTACATGCAATTGTGAGTTATACTATTTTGTGAAGGTCAAAAGCACTTGTTCATTTATTTATCTCTTGTCACCATTTTCACACATTCACTTTGCTAGTCGGAACCATAGGGGAACCACATAATCCCCGTCATTCTAGACGCTTGCAGAATCTCCCTCCTATTCTAGGAGGAGTCCCTAGTCTCGCCAAATCATCAGTGTCAGCATATCATACCCTAGTGATTGCTACTATTTTGGGATCGGATTTACTTGGTTCCACTTTGCTTGGTTCAAATACCCAAAGTAATTCATCTATTGGATCTCCTTCACAAGGAGGCAGGGGGAAAAATTCTTCTCAAGGAAGAAGCACAAACCCACCAAATCCCTCCTGAGGGACAGGTCCACTACCCACACACACAATGGTTGGAACTAATCCTCCTCCAAATCCCCCTTTTCCATACTTGGCATCCCTCAACATTTTTTATTTAACCAAACTCATGATTGACCCCATTTTACATTATGCCACTTGGCCCAATATACCTACCAAATTTCCTTCAGACATTCCAAATTTTGAAGGAAAACCAAAGGAAGACCCTGCCAACCATGTTATGACCTTTCACTTATGGTGCTCTTCAAAAAGAATTATGGATGATTCCATCCGCTTGAGGTTATTTCAAAGAAACCTCATGGGTTCATCAACCAAATGGTATGTGGATGAAAAATATGGGTCCCATGTGACCTTTGAATCATTAGCCAAAGTCTTTTTGTCATTTTTCCAATTACCAGTTCGTCATGACACTAGATTATAACTTCTCTATAATTTCAAACAAACCACTGCTATCCATATCCCTGACCACATCCATGAATGGTGTCGGCGATGTAGTTTGTGTAAAGTAGAAACCACCAAAGAACAACGTATCGATTTTTTTCTTAAATCGTTCGTCCCTGTGATTGCCAAGGATGTGGCATTCACTTTTTCTCAATCAAAAGAGGAATCTATCAGAAAGGCCTAGAAATTCAACCTCATATATTCCCAATTAGGTTACTTATACACTATATTTCTCGATGCACCCAGACCCCTACCTTTTGGACAGGACAAACCTGGTGTTTCTCACGCAGTGGATGGGTTGATTGGTTCTATGACACACCTCAACCCTTATGGCCACCCATCACCTAATTATGGTGAAAATTAATATCCTCAATCATATGGAGGGACATCTTGTAAATGTGTTGAACCTGCACATAATATATCTATCTAGAAAATACCACACACATTTGCATAGAGATATTGAGAAAGAAGAAGCAAGAGAGAAAGAATGGAAGAATTCTCATTAACCATAATGAATAATGAATAATTTACACATGATATACTATGTATAACTCAATCAATGTGCACTGGAGGAGAACCAATACGCCATAGTGGTGATTTAGAGCGATCTGCACAAACACTAGTAGTTATGGGAGTGAATTTCCACCTAGTCTAGTCTCTCAGGCAGTTACGGGAGTGAACTGCCACCTAGCTTAGTTAACTAGTCAACTAGTCTTCAATTAACTGACTAAAACAAAGTGTAGTGAGGATTAGATAAAGGAACCAAGGGTAATGCGCTAGTATGGTGATGAAACCAAGGCTAATGTGCATTAGCATGGTGATGATCCCAATGTTGCATGGTGAAAAAACTAATGCAACATCTAGACTCAACTCAACTAGTCAAATTGAAGTGTCAACTGAAGAGAATATTCTGCAAGTGAAACATTCTCTCCTAAACTATAGGAGACTAGATAATGACTAATAATGACTAATAAACAGGGAAAAACAATAGGAAAAATAAATCCTAGGTGTGCGTGAAGTAACTCCAACACCCCCCTGAACATCACTATGGTGAAAATAAAGAATGGGTCTCGGCAACGAGGCCATGTTAGGTACCCAAATACAAAATATACACTGAAAATAAAGTGAGGAAAGAGGGAAAAACTTATGGGAAAAATCACCCATCAAGGTACAATGTATGTAAAAAGAAGAACTGACAGTTGCTAGGCAACTGTGTCCTTCACTCCAAGACGACTTCACAGAGAATGGAACTTCTTCTCAGTGAATATGTTTGTCATATGTTCTGCTAAAGGACATAACTATAGGTCGATGATCCCATCATGTACTAAGTCATGAATGTAGTGCATGTGGATCTCGATGTGCTTCGTCTGTTGCCTCTGAATTGGATCTCTGTAGAACTTTAGATTTCTCTGGTTGTCACAGCAAATGACAATTGACCGATGAAACTAAATTCCCAACTCAGTGAGAAATTGTTGTAGCCACATAGCCTGAATTGTTATTTTAACTACCCCTTTGTACTCGACCTCGGCTAAAGATAGAGCAATGGAAGCTAGCTTCTTTCTCGACAAATAGATATGTCAGAACCAAAACTGAGTGAGTAAACAGATGTGTACTTGCATTTAGTGTTATGGCCATCCCAGTGAGAATCAATAAACCCGATGAGATCTAATGTATAGGATGCTGCATAATGAATCCCAAAGGTGATGGTTCCCTGTACGTATCGAAGGATACTCTATGTAGCCTTCGAATGTAGCTCATGCGACTCCTATATGAACCTGGAAATTGTGCCAACTACATAGGAGAGGTATTTTCAGGAGTGTGTGAGATACAACAAGCTCCCTGCTAGTTGTCTGTACAGTGTGTTGCCAACCAATGGAGTGTCCCCACCATCCTCAAGTTTGACTCCTGATAGGAAAGGAGTTGGAGCAGACTTGTATTCTATCATGTGAAATCTCTCAAGGAGATCTCGAGCATACTTGGCCTAAGATAGTTTCATTCATGATGCATCCTGACTAATCTCGAGACCAAGGAATAAGTGTAGCGGACCCATGTTCGTCATCAAAAACATGCCATGTAGAATCCTCTTGACTGCAACAATCGTTGAAGTCGAGAAACCGGTGATCGACAAGTCATCAACATACAGAACTAAGAGTAGAAGTGAATCAGTTGTCATGATCATGTAAACATTCGGGTCTGATTTACAACGTACAAAGTTCTGTGACAACAAGTAGGATTCCATCTTGGCATACCATGCCCTCGGAGCTTGTTTAAGGCCATAAATATATTTCTTCAATTGACAGACCAAAGTGGAATCCTTCATAAATCCCTTGGGTTACTCCATATAGATATCCTCAGAGAGATCACCATGAAGAAATGCATTATTTTTGTCCATCTAATGGAATTCCCATCCCTTGTTTTCCGCAATGGAAAGTGTCAAATGTATGGAATACATATTTGCTACTAGAGTGAAGGTCTCATCATAGTCAATTCCATGCACCTACTGAAATCCTTTGGAAACTAGCCTGGATTTGTATCTGCTAATATGTCCATCTATTGCACTCTTGGTCTTGTAAACCCATATTCACTTGACAAGTTTCCTTCCATAAGGAAGGGGAATCAAATCCCAAGTCTGGTTCTTGAGGAGAGATTTGTACTCCTCCTACATGACAGATTCCCAAAAGGGATTTCCAGTAGCCTCACCATAAGATTGTGGATTTGAAGACTGAACCAAGAAAATATGTCTAGAGGGAAATGGTTCAGTGCAAGTGAGTGCAATAGGAGGCTCCTCAAAATCAGATCGAGTCCTCCTAGTATCGGTTACATCACCAACAAGATCCCCTGCATCCTGAAGACTAGTTTGTGCCCACTTGGGCCTCTTCTCTGGCTCTGCATATGCATCTGGATGCTATGACTCTGCATCTGAATGTATTGACTATGTATTTGGATCATCTGAGTCCTCTGAATCAGAACTCTCATCTGAAGAAGAGTCCACATGTGCATGCTCATCATATCGAACAGGTGGAAGAATGAAGATGTCTACATGCGGCTACTGAGGTACATGCGAGACACTTTCCTTGAATTGGACACTTCACTCAATGATGACCTAGTCCAAGGAAAGATCAATAAGTTTGTATCCCTTCACACTGTTAGGGTATCCAACAAAAATACACTCAGTTCTCTATGGATCAAGTACCTTCCTCTTTTAAGAGGGAATCTGGGTCCATGCATGTGAACAAAAAATACGAAAGTGGGTCACTTCCAGTTTGAGGCCGCTCCAAGCCGCATAGGGGGTCTTGTTGGCACAGGGGAAGACCTATGGTTCAACTCTAATAGTGCACCAAAAATCCCTAACTATTGGCCCTTTCAGCAACACCTGCGAAGCAGATGCAGTCTCACCTGAAGTAGCAATAGGGGGTTGCAGGACACATGTGTCTACAACCAGGGGAAATGTAAGGTGGGTTCAGGGAAAAAAAACACAACAACCTGTTTAATATTTATCATCCTTAAGCATACTATGTGAACTATACCTCAGATCTAACACAATGATGTAATAATAGTATAAAAGAAAGAAGAAGAACACAACATTAATCACACAAAACAACAAGATATATGTGGTTCACCCTCTCCCTAGGGCTACGTCCACAAAACTACGTTTATTGATATTATAGGAAAACATACAGTTCTATCTACGCTCTTAGCTTTCATATCTCTCTCCTACTCTCTCTCTTTCTCTCCCCTCCCTGTGCACCCAATTGCAAGGTTGATCTTCTCACCCAGCTAAATATCTTACAACACAAACTGATCTCACAACACAATACTTCTCTCTCAACAATAACAACAATCACCCATCATAACATAATCGAACCCATCCCAGATCCTCTTGAACTTTATTTATACATTACAATGACTCTTGGACAACCTTAGGCCGAAACCTAGGTGTCAAAACCCTAAATACCAAAACCCTAGGTGTCTAAAACCCTAGGTCAACTTGACCCACATTTTCAGGGCTTCGCCAACCTATCTTTCCTTATTTCTCGTGAGGAGATCCAAAGCATCCATTGGTGGCTTTTTACACTTGTTGAGTTGTCCACAATCCATCTTCCTTGATGATCTGTCTTCCTTGATCTCCCCATCCAACAAATTTCTTTCTCTTACTTCGTTCTGACTTTTCTTCTCTTTTGGTCACTTCGACCTAATCTCAGTCAACTTGTCTTCCATGCAGTTCGCACTTTGTGCTTCTTCCTTAAACTTCACTTTCTTCCATGACCAAGGGACAACAAGCCCCCAACACTCACATGTGACTCGTCCCGAGGAACTTCAGGTCTAAACCTTTTGTTTCGCTTTAACTTCAGACTGCACGGGGCAACCTGTGCTTTCTACTCCGTCCCTTCCTTCCCTGTGCAGACTATCTTTTATGTTTCTAGTACCAAGTTTCAACTTCACCTAGTACCTAGACCCTTCTCCTTCTACTTTTACTAAGAGTTGTGAGGCAGTTGTTTGTCATAGTATAATTTCAACCACCTCCCATTCACTAAACCTTCCTTCCACTCTCCATTCAGTGTCTTCAACTGTGCATCTCCTCCTTATGTAACATATGTGACCTCAAACGGCCCAAGCCAATGTGTTCTGAACTTCCCTGGATTCTTCATGAACTTTTTGTCATATACCAATACCAGATCTCCTTGCTTAAAGGATTTCTTCTTGGTATGTCTATCATGGTAAGCCTTCTCTCATTCCTTCTGTACATGCTAATGGAATTGTTTCTGGATAAATTCGTGAGTGCGGACACAAACCGATCTCCCTAGATCCACCTGGATCTAGAACAAAACAGGACAGAATAATACACTTTCCCTAGATCTAACCTATTGAATGAACTAAGAGATAAGGATTATGGACATACCTTATGAACACTTTCCTTAAATCTCTGTTGTTCCAAGATTTTCTCCAATTCTCTTGCACCATCCAGATCACAACAGTACAAACCAATCGAAGTAAAGGCAAATTAATATATTCAATAGCTAGTCTATACATATGATCAAGGAGTTATGTAATAAAGTGACATCATCTTTATGGGAAAGGGACATATTACTGTATTGAATTAATTGAAAGAGAAACTTACAACCTGAGCCTTGATGTCGTAGGTCTCCTTTCGATGGATCCTAGCTCTGACACACACACTTGCTCATGCATGAAGAAAATCAACCACTTTTGATGACCTTGTTGTTGTCTCTTGCTGTTGTAGTATCAATCCTCCATACAGTCTTGCAGTAATTCTCCAATCAATCTCTTGCTAGTTTGCTTCTAACCTTTTCATGAGAAATCTCCTCAATATATAGGAGAAGATATTTTAGTTACTTGGATAGGAAATGATCCCAAGATATCTGGAATGCCAGCATCTGAACAACCATTCGAAGCCAACTCATGCTTCTAGAAGATCCCCTTCTAGAAGATTCGAGATTTTTTTTTTTTCCTTCCTTTGGAACATGTTCGCACCCTAACAATTAGGTACAGTGTGAACCATTCGCACCCTATCTTAATGCAGCCTACAAGAATTAGGCATTCTCACAGGCAGATATATAGGTGGCCTGCGAACATCCCTTAAAAGCATGATTTATGGAAGAAGACAAATGTAAATTTTCTCAGGAAATTATTCTTAGTGAAGAGCTTGATTTTCCATCATCATAACATTATCACAACATCATCACGATGACCAAAATTGTGGATAATAGAATTCCCCCCAAAGTCTGAGAGTGGAATCAGTGACAGTCGATAGACTTTGTAAGCTGCATGTGTGTGTCAAGAACCATGAGCACATCTAATCAGAGACCTGCAAACATCCAAGCATCAACAGATATCATGTATCCCAATTCCTCAGGTAGGCATTCCCATACTCAAATCATAGACTGATGACATCATAAACAAAGGTCATGGCCACCAATCATACACTGTGGATCCATGCAATCATAATATAGCACAGCCACCTGAATTCATTGTGGATCTGTTCAACAAATTTTTAGTCAAGACGACATAGCCACGAAACATACACAGTGGATCTATATGTCGCAAATTATACATATACTCCATCGCAACCTAGATCACTAAGATAATATCCAGGGTCTTCAATCTCATCGCCCAAAGTACGATTCTAACCATGTGATTACATGTGTCGAAGTCGAACATGGCAGAAACCACTTGATTACCGTCCATTGATGTAACCATTAACAAGTGCGAGAGAAATCACCATTTATGTCAATGACTCCCAAGGTACTACAGTACAATCCATCGACTGTGAATAAATGAGTTGATTTTGAACACCCGATGGAATCTCTTGATCAGGGGTCAATGATGTAAACCCACTGTCGAAAGTGAGGAACTCACCATTGAGGCATGCAAGCTCCAAGGTACTGAATAATTTCTAAGCCTTGATTCCGGATAATGTGCTGAAGTCGATGGAACAAGACTCGTCACAGAAGGGCCTTGTCATATCCCCCATCAATGACACGAAACAAGTAATAGAGTTTGGATGTGAAACAAAGTATGTGGCAATTGGACTTTGGACACAGGGAAGGCCGACACAGAATGAATGGATAATTGTAGATGGCCGACTCAAATAGAGGCTTCAGACGGACTGCTCTTGAACATATAAATGACATGACCAATGATTTGGCAGCATTGACTCAAAGAAGACACATAGAAATACCTTGTTATCAAATCGAATGAGAGACAAATGGATTTCCCAAACCGACTTCAAATGATGAATAGGGGGTGTCATGTTCAAGAGCGACACTTACTGCCAATTAACACAAAGATGAAACATATCCCTTTCCCAAATTTTCCCCCACCATTTATGGCAAGTACCTCTTTATTTTTACACAAGCTTGAAGAGGATCACATATGCTTGTTGATATAAGCTCATCCTTCGGACGAGTCGCTCGGAGTATTTTTAACGAACCCTAGGAAGGAGTGGTTCGGTCCCATTACGGGTCTGTCAATGTTTGTTTAATGAGTCCAGAGATAGTAAACTCGAATGTTTTTCAAGATTATAGAGTTTGGAAAAACACTTAAAAGATAACTCTCTCAGTTCCTTTTTCGTACATTAGTCCAACGAGACTGAAAAAGGGTTAAACTATCACTCGAAGGACGCATACTTCAAATACTTTATCGAACGTGAAAATAGCAAGGTCGCTTGGCAATCTTTTCCTGTTTTGAGAGTCTGAAAAGAGCTTAAAGATAACTCCAGGGGGGTTCCTTTTTCGTGTAACCACAGTGAGCCGAGAAAAGAGATAAAACAACGCTCAGTCACGTTCTTATGTTTTTCACAAGCGCAATAACAGACAAAAGGCGCTCGAGGTTTTAAGTCAAAACCATAGAAAATAAACAAAATCACACCACACTGTAAAAGTTTTGTCCATAA
This sequence comes from Picea engelmannii, assembly GCA_009831015.1. Classification (NCBI taxonomy): domain Eukaryota; kingdom Viridiplantae; phylum Streptophyta; class Pinopsida; order Pinales; family Pinaceae; genus Picea; species Picea engelmannii. Next base: position 181,224 of record ML803271.1, read on the forward strand.
TCATCCGTATTTGTTACCTGCAAGTCATTTTACTCATTTCCATATTAGTAATTAGGGTTAAATAATGAATAAACATAAAAAATCCACTTTTGACATAGTAAAAAGTAAATAAAATAAATCCATAACACATTTTACCATATCATTTTACCCTTTTACCATTTGAGTTCAAAAAACCTCCATTTTACCTTCTACCTTCAGTGTTGATTTCTGGGAGCTTCAGGCGATCATTCCACGAGTCGTCTGGATCATTTTGGTAAGCTCTCCATTCTCTACCTTTTCATGGTTCAAATTTATGATTTCTTTGGTTAAAGGTCAAGTTTTAAATTGATTTTTTAAACCCTATGCATGTAGAGGAATTCTCGCAGGCTTCCCATACGAGACCTGTGAGAATGCCTCATTCTCGCAGGTGGGGCTAAGGCATCCTGCGAGAATTTCGCACTGCGTGCAATAGGCCACCTGCAAATAACACAAAGTTTAAAAATTTATGCAACGTTTAGCCAAAAGAAAGAATTTTTCCATGTTTAATATTATTAACCATCTTCATATGTTTCTCATGCAGGTTAATAGCCATCATTATGGTGCTCAAATGGCAAGAACGGGAACATGAGGAAGATAATACAAACACCGAAAATCACCCTCCGACCATTGCTGCCTTAAGAGATTGCAGTCTCTTGAAATATTTCCACATCTCGGGCATGAGAGCCCAAGTTCAATTGCTGGAATACTTAGTTCGGATGCGGGATCCGGACCAGCAAGTTTTTAATGTCGGAGCTCACACATTAAATATCGACATTGAGGACATATATTTCTTAACTGGTTTATCCAGGCGAGGGTCTTATGTCAGTTTGACCGGTAGCCAAAGGGGTGGTTTAAAAATGAGTGAGTATTGCAGGCAGTACTACGTGCCTGAGGCTGAACGACAGAAAGGGAAAGTGGCCATTTGGGGAGTGACTGATTTGACTCTCCGCACCATTCTCTTTACCATTGCTCAGATGGCGGGAAGTGTTACTCCACATATGGATCTGCAAAGCTATTTTCAGTATGCCATCGAGTGTACTGAGCCCCGGGTATTCAACTGGGCTGATGCATTTTTACGCAGTCTCAAAAAATAGTTGACTAAATGCAGGCATGGAGATCTAAAATAGTTCGGATATGGATCTTTGTTAGTGTCCTTCTTCTGTGAGAGGGTCCCTGTGTTTAGACTTCAGGCTGAGTGGCACTTTCCGGGTCCCAGGGATCCCTGGATGTTACGATGGTGTCAAGTCATGGCCCGACATGTGGCAGGACCGATCATTAGGTATGACGATCTCTTCTTTGACTGGCTTCAAGGCCAGGTGCTGATGGTAGAAGATTATGTATACGCTGGCTTGGATTTACGTGGCGATCCTGACCTTGCACTACCTGAGGATGCACAGTGGGGAAACCTCGGTAAGAAGCACACCAATTTTATCTTTTAAATGTTTTTGTATTTTTAACATATTTAAATGTTTTTGTTTTATAGATTTATCTGAAGACTAACACCAAATTTTTATTGATAACACATACGTTGGGGCATATAGACCTGCTGGTAGTTCTCCTGTCCAGCGTCGAGGAGAGGCAACAGTAGCAGTTCCATAGTACATTGAGGACTATCTGACAGTGGAGAAGAACTTAGAGGATCTGATGGCCGATGTTCCAGATATAACTCTGGAGGAGATTCCACGACGCAATCAACGTCACACTGTGGGATTTTCTGCCTCTATGGGTCGACTGCTCTGCAGATTTGCTAGGACCTTAGTGTGTTATCGTGAACATCATCCTTGATGTCATTATGTAGAAGCTACGGGATTCAATTTTTTGATATTTTGGTCTTCGGACAAACATTTTGTAAAAACAAACTTTGATCATTATATATATATACATGGCTTCTACCGACTTACTTTACATTGTGTACAATTTAATGTGTTTGATTCATAAATGATTTAAATGCCTGTCCAATACATAATTAGCTAAAGCATCTGTCAATGTATTAAGACATCTAGGAATGTGTTGATATTCAATGTGATCAAAATGTCGTTCCAAGAGGCGAATCCAAAAATATACCCTCAATAAAGTAGGACTTCGAATAGAATATACATTACTGAGTTGTAGTACTACCAGCTGCGAGTCAAGTCAGACAACCAAATGATGAATTCCAAGAGAGATAGCATCAACTAGTAATTCTACAACAACGCTATACACTGCAATGTTGTTGGTTGCTCGGCCAAGGCATACACCTCATAAATATATAAGCTCATTTGTTGGGGCATAGATTGCCCAGGCAGTAGAAGCTAGGTTTCGAGTACTATGGCTAGCACCGTCGACGAAGCCAATATAAGGTAGCGAATACTCCGACATCTGGCAATCAAACACAACGTTACGTAAGGGCAGAGACCAGATAGCGTCAAAAGAAAAAACTAAAGTAACACACACACTCGGTATGATACATAAAATACAAGTACTCATGCACAAATAACTTATGCATAGTACTTCTTTAAGTACAACCCATTTCTGGGTTCACACACCATCATAATCAACTAGCTCATATGCTCCTTTTTCCAAAACTTTGCTAACAATGTAAGGCCCACGCCACATTGGTTCGAATTTCCCAGCTCCTAAGACATCTTTATCTTGTTCATACAGAAGAACAAGATCTCCTTCAGAGAAGACACAAGGTTTGACATGTTTGTCATATTGTGCCTTAACACATTTCTTCTGGGCTTCTATTACAAGAGTAGTGTCACGGCGAGTCTTGTCTAATCGCATCAAATACAACATACATTCCTCTTCGGCAGAAGTGTTAGGTAAGAGCTCTACGACTAGCTTCAAAGACGGTATTTCACATCCTATTGGCAGAATGGCTTCCATGCCATAAACTAATCAAAAAGGTGTAAATCCCGTGGCAGAATTAACAGATGTCTGATACACCCACAATGTCAAAAATAACATTGTGTGCCAGCCGATTTTATGTATTCCTATCATCCGTCGAATCATAGTTATGAGAACCTTATTGATGGCTTCGACCTGGCCATTAGCCTATGGATAATAAGGTGTTGAGATGTCATGACGAAGGCCCAACTTCTCTGTAAGCTCAGACATCATATAATTCCTAAAATGACTACCGTGATCGGTAACGATAGCCTGAGGGACACCAAAACGAGTAATGACATGGTTGAAAAGAAATAACACTGCAGTCTTCCCAGTATTGTCGAATGTCGGCATCGCCTCGGCCCACTTTGTGAAATAATCAAAAGCTACAATAATGTAACCATGCCCCCCGTCCAAGTGAGGGTGACATGTCATGAAATCAATGCCCCATTTTGCAAAAGGACCTACTGAGACTATAGGATGAAGGGGAGAAAGATGCGACCGAATCTTCTGATTATAGGTCTGGCAGGCATGGCACTTCTGAACAGCAGTAATGCAGTCAGTGAATAAGGAAGGCCAAAAGTAACCTGCACGTAAGATTTTCTGGGCAGTAGCATACCCAGACATATGACCACCACATGCTCCTGAATGGCAGTCATTCAACGCTTTCTCAGCTTCTTCAAAATTCAAACAACGTCGAAAGACAGAGTCAATACCTCGACGGTAAAGAGTATCACCGAGGATAATATAATGACGTGATTGATAACGGATGCGACGTCGTTCATTACTGGACAAAGCAGGCCGGAAAGTTTGAGTTTGGAGATATATAATGATATCTCTGTACCAAATATCATCGGTACTGATAAGGAAAAGTCATTCATCCGGTAACAAATCAACTGCTACGTTTTACGTGGCAGAGTGGGGAAAATCACAAATTAACTCAACGAAAACTAAGGATTTCTTCGACGTGGCGCGATCGAATTCCAAATCAAACTCCTGGAGAATAACAATCCACTTGGAGTACTTGCCCCCCAGCAATTGATGTGTCAATATATGTTGCAGGGGGTTATAATGTGAAATCACTGTAGTTTTTCTGGAGAGAATATAATGATGAAAACGTTGAATAGCTTGAAGAGCAGCCAAAGCCAGTTTCTCAACATGTTGGTACTTGATTTCCATTGATGATAGACTTCTACTCAAGTAATAGATAACATGTTCATCGTGGTTATCATCCTCCTGAACAAGGACCATACTTATTGTATACTCAGAAGCATCTAGATAAAGAAAGTAATCCCGACTATAATCAGGAGGGAAAAGAAGAGGAGATTTCGTGAGGGACAACTTTAAAGATTCAAAGGCGTTGTTAGCGAGCTTATCCCAGACAAACTTTGAACCTTTATTTAAAAGACGTGTAAAACCCCGAGTAATCTCAGCGTAATTCGAGATGAAACGACGAAGAAAGTTTGCTTTCCCCTGCAAACTTTGTAGGGAAAGAAAACTTTGTAACTGGCACAGTGATGAAGGAGGAGGGAGATTAAGAATTGCCTCAACCTTAATAGGATCTACCCGGATCCCCTGACGTGAAACAATGAAACCGAGGAGATGGCCGGACTCTACGCAAAATATGCACTTATGAGGGTTTAGACGAATGCAATAGAACCGACAACGAACGAAAATTGCTCGGAGATGATTAGGGTGATCGACTCGACGTAAAGAATGAGCTGGCAAATCGTCCAAATAAGGTTGAATGATATGCTTTATATCGTGAAATTCATAAGACATAGCACGCTGAAACGTAGCACCTGCATTCTTAAGACCGAAGGGAAGTTTTCTGTAGGTGAAAGTACCCCAAGGACAAATAAAAGTAGTTTTATGTTGGTCCTCAGGAACGATGTTAATTTGATTATAGTCGGAGAATCCATCCATGAGAGAAAAGATTTCACTACCGGCACAGTCATCGACGATCTGGTCGACGAAATGGGTTGGAAAGTTGTCCTTCAGACAGGCTTTGTTGATATCCTGATAATCAACACAAACACATATACTACCACCTTTCTTGTCAATCGGTACGGGGTTGGAAACCCATTCTGTCAGAGCCACGGGATAAATAAAACCGGCTTTGAGAAGTTTCTCAACTTCGAGCTTGATGGCTGCCACTTTGCGTGGATGGACAAGACGAAGTTGCTGCCAGACTGGTTTAGCTCCGGGGTATGTCTTAATTTCATGAACAATGATAGAAGGGTCAATACCTGGCATCTCTTTGTAACTCCAGGCAAAGACATCACGAAACTCCTTGAACAAAGCAGTATAGGTGACAATTTCCTTTGGAGAACACGAAGCTCCAATATGAACATTTTCAACTATCCCAAGTTTAACTGAAATATCAATGGGTATCGTGGGAGAAATATTACTGAGTTTCCCTTCTGCAAACACATCATGTGTAGATCCAGGAACAGTCGATATAACAACAACGGTCGACGGAGTTGAAATCCGCTGATAATTCTCGAGAGTGTGTTGTTCCAGAAATAGTACGGAACGATGATGCCCATCGTCCCACGGTGTATTGGCCATGACGGACATGATCATCTCATTAGTGGGAAAGACGACACGGAAAGGGTCGGGAGACAACTCCTCAAGAGAGGATGAAGGTGTTGCCGATTGAATAGCATGATAAGTAGACTCAACCGGACTTAACGACATGACGTTGTCGAAACGAGCATGATCTCCAGAATCAAGGACTATCCAAGGGTCAAAAGACACTGGAAGTTCATGAGGAACAACAGAGATCATATTAATTGAAGCAATTGACGAGCGTAGAATATCGGGTGGTGGTGGTATGGGAAAAGTACCCATTAATGAAGAGTATTTTAAAAGACCGACTCCAACATTCTCATAACCCGGTGGGGTTTTAGCTATGAACGACACGTTTCTAGTGCGAGTATCGGAGTTAAAGAAGGAAAGTTGATCAACCGTAACGATCTTTCCTTGATGGGGAAAACGGACTACAAGAAACAGTGTTGACACAAAAGCTCGCATAGAATCTACCCAGCTACGGCCAAGAAGAAGATTGTAATCTAAGGGAGCATCGAAAACTTCCACTTCAACTTGGACGGTCTTACCTTCGAGAGTAACCGACAACGATGGAAGAACACCGTAAGGCTTAAAACCTGAGCCATTAAAGGCTTTCAAAGTATTTTGTGATTCAGTTAACGGAGGAGAGCCAATGGCTTTCCAACAAGTAAAAGACATTACACATGTAGAGGCACCCTCGTCAACAACAGTCCAGAAAATGTTCTTGTCGGATACGATAACTTGTATTTGAAACCCGAGCTATGGGGGTAACCTTGGAACATGGTCTTCCAAGTCAAAGACTATCAAATTCGTATCTATAGGATCAATTCCACCTATGGATTTCAACAGATCCCTTCGTTGCACAGGACAAGACTGAAGGACTTCAAGGGCAGACATCGCTAAAGGTGCTTGGGCCAGATCTTCGACAATGCTATAGTTCTGGGCCGCACGAGCATGAGGATTGAATGCCAACTTCTTAACGACACCTTTCGGAGGTCATAAGATTGTATCAAGGCTTGGTCTTTCGAGATGAAGAGGACCGTTCGTAGGTGGATTCGGCGGACAGGGCTGTACCAAATCGGGAGGTAAGTCGTCAACCTTCTCCTTAGATGGAGAATAGTCTTTGGCTCTAGTTGTGATGGCAATGTCATTGTTCTTAGAATCAACGGTGCACATCAAACCATATGATGTCATAGAAGTAGATGGTTGGTCATGAATGACCAAGGAAGCGTGTTGCTGAGACGGGAAGGGTTGGGACAAGATTGTCAGCGTAGAGGGTTTGGGCGTTCCTTGAAGAAACTTATTAACTTCGGCACATCTAGGAAAATCCTTCGTGTAGTGATCGTCACCATAGATAAGGCAAGGGTAGCGGGGTTTGCACTTATCCCGATCTTCAACAGGAGGAGTTTTGGTTTTTTCATTTTGATTATTATTTTTACTCTCCTTATTCTTGCCTCTCCCTTTCCTTGATTTATTCTTACCGGTAGGGGTAGATTGAACAACGTTCACTTCAGAAGTTTTACCGACGGGAGGAGAAGGAGATGGAGCATTCTGAAAATTAGAAGAATTGGATTTAGGGGTTGTAGTTGAAACAGAATGTGAGTGGTTATGAGCAGTACCAATCACACCATCAGCTGCATGCGAGGCAGCTGGAGTAGTTGAAGTGTTGGAAGTACCAGGATTAGGTAGTTCATGTAGTAAGTCATAGAGGGTTCCCGTTTGCGAATAAATGAGATCAAGATATTAAGCGCGACTAATAGCCTACTCCTCTGTAACAACACCACCCATAGCAATGTCTTTACCAATTTCGTTCACGAAATATTTCGTAAACCATTCTGCCAGTAACTGATAAGGGAGTTCAAGTTTGATGAGACGTTGTCTCCTTCTCCACTCATGTATATGGTCTGAGATGTGAGTACCTTTAGTTTGTTTAAATGAAGTCAAAATCTCAGTGCCAGTATCGTAAAGGATCGGTAACTGGTAATGTGTGAGAAAATCCATAGCTAGGTTGTTGAAATCAGAAAAGAAACCTTGTGGTAATTCAATGTACCACTTCGCAGTCGAACCGGTTAGGGTCCGTTGAAAAAGACGAAGACGAATGGAGTCATCCATCAGAGAGTTGGAAGAACACCATAAATTAAAATTCATGACATGATTATTTGGGTCCTCTCCCGGCTTTCCATCGAATTTCAGAATATCCAAGGGAATTTTAGCAGGGATAGCAGGCCATTGAGGAGAGTGACGAATAGGATCATTTAGAATCCTAGACAAATCTGGCAAATCCAAAGTAGCAAGGAAAGGAAATTGTCGGTTTACTTGCGGGTACTGATGGCTTTGGGGTGGAAGCCCTGTTGGAAAACCAGTAGGACCATAAGCAGACTGTCCGTAGAGGGAAGGCCCTGGCTGACTCTGTGTTGGACGGATAGGATAGTAACCCCAAGGATTGTAACCTTGAGTTTGAGTAGGGACCTGGGGTTGAGTAGTCTGACCCGAACCCCAAATAGGATTGGTTACACCCGGATAAGGTTGACCCACTGTAGGGACAGTTTGTTGCCCCCCAGCATATTGAGGAAAGTTCTGTAGAAGTTGAGTCCAATACTGAGCTAATTCAGGGGGTATATTTTGTCCAAAAGGGGAGGTTGGTCCTCCTACTATAGGTATAGTTCCACCCGGAAGTTGTGTGCCAACCGTAGGTTGTGTAGTAACTGTGTTGAGTCCAGGAAAAGGAAAAGGAACCATACCACCTTGTCCACCAACATGAATCTGTGGGTTCGGTGTAACAGTTGGGATAGTACCACTAAGATTAGGATTACCAGAAGGAAACTGAGGGAGCGTTGGAATGAAACCGGGAATGGGATTCCCAAGAAAAGGAGGACCACCTAGAGAGCTGGCTGGGGTTTTCGGAGGTGTTGGATTGGTAGAATTCAACAACGCATTCAGCGTGTGGTAACCAGGTGGTAATGTTGGAATGACATCAGGAATGCGTTGGGTAATGATAGGAGGAAGGGTAGTTGCAGTAATTTCGGTTTGGACACTCGTAGTATTCGCAAGATGGGCCATCTCGGGAGGAAGAACAAAACGATAAGTAGTAGTCTCGGGTGTAGCCTCTGTCTCAGAAGTCACAGGAGGGTTGATTGCGTAGACAGGGGGTGACTCCGTACCAAAAAGAACTCGACGGAGGTTATCTGACAAAAAAGGATCTTAGCCTACTACACCGTGAGAAGGCCCAACAGTTGATTCAGAAGATGTGACAGCGGTTTCTTCAGAAGGATTTACTCATTCAACAGGTCGTTCACCACGACGAACGCGATAGTCCTCTACAGTGTTGGTAACTCGAAATTCTTCTAGAGAATCAGTTTGTTCGACTTGTGGAAGTGGTGTGGTGACAACTGGAGCATCACTGGTTTCCCCGTGTGGTGAAGTAACCATAGGGACTTCACCCTGACGAGGAGATCCCTCAGGTGTTTCGGTATGCAAGGGTTGTGAAGCTTTCGGATGTTCCGGGGATAAACCTTGCATCCTACGTGAACATCGTGGGGGAGAAATTGTAAACAAGTGACAAGTTATGCAAGAAAATTCCTAAGGTCAACTTCGAGAAATAAACAACACTCACTAGCAAATAAAATCTAGGAAGCAATCACCAAGCAAACAATACCTTCTAATTTCGAAACCACTAGTTGGTGTTTATATCCAACGTCACAACAATGAGACGAGAAGGGGCGGGTCTAAGGTGGAAAAGTTACGTTGACGACCTGCTTAACAGACTTATGCCCTAGTGCAAGCTCCCACACATAATCGTGGGTATACCCTCCAAGGAGCCCGAGTGAGTTTGATCAACGTCGATTCCAGGTACCGTGAAGACTTTCCACTCGACAGTCACCTTGGGTAAGAACCTAGAGAGATAGGCCACTAAGGTCACCACAAACAACAATACAACCTGGGGGAACAGTCGTCAGTCCAATCCACATGCAAGGGCAGGGTATCAAGCCCGAAACCAACTCAAAGGCTTCCACTCATAATTGTGGGTATACCTCGGAGTGATCCCCGTAATACGTGCAATCTCTACACCGATGTCAACAAAGCAGGGTTAGTAACTCTGCCAAAACCAATGCGACCTAGTGCTTAACCCTTGTGTTAGAAGGGCATCCCAGGACAATATGTTGCAAATGGATTTTAACACTCCCTAACTCAAGATTCTATTGTGTGTTTTTGAGCTTTTGGAGAGTGTGACTCTCTTCCTACTCCAAAGCACTAGCCTAGCTAAATGTTGGTGTAAAAGAGCCCTAGAAAAGAGTTACTAGATCAATTTTAACATTACGCAATGTTTTTAAGAGCTGTTGTTTACTCAAAGGTAATGGAAGTGAAACTCATGATGTATGACTCTGACCCAAATAATGCAAGGATAATGATGAAATATAATTCTTTTCATTCCATGAATCCTAGTTATGGGAGAGATAGAAAATTTTTCCAAATCAATCTCAATACTACAATGCAAATGCAATGCTCAATTTCTTTTCATATGCCAATGCAAACAATCATTTATCAATGAATAATCTATATGTCTTTTTCAAATACTTCAATAAACTCTAAAATTTGATTTTCAATGTCTTTGAAAAAGAAAAAAGAAAAACTTGAAAGAAAATTGGTTGTTCACTTTCTAAGAAGAACTCTGATCAATGAGAAAAGAAAATCAAACCATAAAGACTCAAACAAAAACAACCCAACCAAAACTTTCAATGAAAGTAAAAACCAAAAGAAAACCAATGAGTTCCTCAATGCAAATGAAAAATGTTCTTTCGAACCACCAAGCAAGTGAGAAACACCAAGCACTTGAATCTCTACCAATCACTAGTCCTCAGCCAATCAGACAGACTCAACTCCAGAAGTCAGAGAGAAAGAAAATGCCGAACAGAGCCAAGAAATGAAAGTCAAGCTACCAAAGGCAAGAAAGACCTAGAAACCCTAAATCTGTTCAAGCAAGCAAACTACAACAAGAAATGTATAAGTCACTGACCCAATAAGCCAAAAAGACACAATTCAACTATTCTGAGCAATTGAAAAAGTCAAAACTCAATTTCAAAAATTTCAAAAATCTTTCTCGCAGGCAAGTAGTGTTACACAGTGCGAGAAGATAGGATTCTCGCAGGCCACTTTGAAGCAAAGTGCGAGGTGTTCGCACTGGACCCTATATGCAGGGTGCGAACTTGACTAGTTCTCGTAGGCTGTCAATGGACCCAATGCAAGAACACTTGAAGATAATAAAAATTTTGAAAATCCAAGAAAAATTTAAACTGGCTTATAGACCCAGAAGGTCTCTCAGGGTATCTTGAGGACTCAGACACTGACAAAACAGGAGAAAAAAGCAAATAGAGAAAATAGCCACAAGAAATGCAAAAACCATAAAGAAAAAGGGAATAGGTCTCCCCAGTGGAGTCGCCAATTTTGTTTCTAGATAAATCCATGAGTGCGGACACAAACCGATTTCCCTAGATCCACCTGGATCTAGAACAAAACAGGACAGAATAATACACTTTCCCTAGAGCTAACCTATTGAATGAACTAAGAGATAAGGATTATGGACATACCTTATGAACGCTTTCCTTAAATCTCTATTGTTCCAAGATTTGCTCCAATGCTCTTGTGCCATCCAGATCACAAAAGTACAAACCAATCGAAGTAAAGGCAAATTAATATATTCAATAGCTAGGCTATACATATGATCAAGGAGTTATGTAATAAAGTGACATCATCTTTATGGGAAAGGGACATATTACTGTATTGAATTAATTGAAAGCGAAACTTACAACCTGAGCCTTGATGTCGTAGGTCTCCTTTCGATGGATCCTAGCTCTGACACACACACTTGCTCATGCATGAAGAAAATCAACCACTTTTGATGACCTTGTTGTTGTCTCTTGCTGCTGTAGTATCAATCCTCCATACAGTCTTGCAATAATTCTCCAATCAATCTCTTGCTAGTTTGTTTCTAACCTTTTCATGAGAAATCTCCTCAATATATAGGAGAAGATAGTTTAGTTACTTGGATAGGAAATGATCCCAAGATATCTGGAATGCCAGCACCTGAACAACCATTCGAAGCCAACTCATGCTTCTAGAAGATCTCCTTCTAGAAGATTCGAGATTTTTATTTTTTTCCTTCCTTTGGAACATGTTCGCACCCTGACAATTAGGTACAGTGCAAACCATTCGCACCCTAGATTAATGCAGCCTGCGAGAATCAGGCATTCTCACAGGCAGATATATAGGTGGCCTGCGAACATCCCTTAAAAGCATGATTTCTGGAAGCACACAAATGTAACTTTTCTCAGGAAATTATTCTTAGTGAAGAGCTTGATTTTCCATCATCATAACATTATCACAACATCATCACAATGACCAAAATTGTGGATAGCAGGAATCCTGCAATAAATCTGTATTCTTCTAGTTCTACCAACTGTGCAATCCTCTCTTGAACAGCTTCAATGTCATCCATATCTGTGAATGCTACAATTCTAAGACTAGGAACGAAATATTCCATAGGGACAACTGCTTCTAGACCATAAACCAACTTAAAGGGAGTCTGCATTGTCAACTTCTTGCAAGTAGTTCTATAGGCCCATAGCACTACTAGTATTCTTAGATCCCAATCATCCCTATTCACACTGCAAATATTCGTCAGCAAAGATCTTGTTGAAAGATTCAACCATCCCATTCACTTGTGGATGGTAGGGAGTACTCTTCTAATGGTGGACCTCAAATTCCTAAGCCAAAGCTTCGATAGTCTTATTAATAAAGTGTGTACCTTGATCGCTCATCAGGGTATTCTGGCATCCAAACCTAGTTATGATATCATCAAATATGAATCTCGCAGCTATAGTGTCACTACAGTCCTTCACTTCTCTTGCTTTTGCCCATTTGGTCAAATACTTTGTCGCAGTGATGATGTATTTGGCTCCTGTGTGCTTCCCTAGTGGCTTTATAGGTCCCATAAAGTTAATGGCCCATTTCTCAAATTCTTTTAAAGTTAGTTGTGCTGCTAAAGGCATCTCATCTCTTCTGGAAGGTTTCCCAACTCTTTGCCTTACATCGCAGGCTTTATAATATTCCTTAGCATCTTTTTGTAAAGTAGGCCACCAAAGGCCAACTCTAAGAACCTTCTGCATTGTTTCTTTCCCTGTGTAGTGTCCTCCTATGATGCATTCATGTGCTTCTTCCATAATCAGTGGTATTTCTACCTCCATAAAACATCTCCTCAAGATCTCATCAAGTCCCATCTTGTATAGTTGTCCAGCTATAAGTGAAAAATCTGCAACGCGAACTACCAGCTATTTTTTCTGAATGATTGTATATTCGTGAGGTTCCATTCATGTTCATAGTAACTGGACTATCTCAACGAAGTTATCATCAACCCTTATGATGGCCAAAAACTGTTCATCTGGTAATGTATCCTCTAAACTAGCAGGTTCCTCTCCATGCTCCATCCAAGACAAGTGGTCAGGTCCCTTGTTCATTCTCCTTGGCTTGACTACTATTTCAAAATCATATTCTTGGAATAGCAGTAACCAGCTGCATATCCTTCCCCCCAACATTGGCTTGTTGACTAGGTATTTCAACGCAGAGTGATCAGTTAACATCTTAAAATGTCCTCCCAATAGGTAGTGTCAAAACTTTTGTAGTGCATACAGCATGGCTAAACCTTCTCTCTCAGTGGTAGTGTAGTTTATCTCAGTTGTAGATAGCTTCCTGCTAGCAAAGGATAACATATGGTCAATATCTCCTGCTCCTAGTTGTGCTAACACTACTCCTAGTGCAATAGATGAAGCATCGACATGCACGTGAAATTCCCTTCTCCAATCTGGGAAAACTAGAATAGGCATAGTAACCATTTTGTGTTTCAATCTGTCAAAGCTCTGTTGACATTCTTCTGTCCATTGAAATTGACAATATTTATTTAATAACTTCTCCATAGGTGTTTTTGTTGGACACACCTACCACACTTAGAGGGGGGGGGTGAATGAGTGTGGGGATCTTTTTCCCAAAACTGCCCTCTTGCACAAAAACTCATCAATTAGCATTCAACATTTATTCATTACCTATTGTTGTCATTTATAACCAGTTATATGTGAGCACATATCAGCAACATATATCATCAATATATCATCAACAAGTCATCACCACAATAAACACAAAGAACACAAGATGTATGTACAATTTTCTTTTTATTACGGACTACAATCCTTGGGGTTTATCAGCAACAACTGAATAGAGTACAACTCTACAAGCGCACCAGATCTATATGCAAGACTCAACTTGCATTATCAGCATCAAATGAGATGAGGCAACAATCCTCAACAGATATCAATATGTACCATAAACAAGAGCATCAACCATGCACCAACCTGTGCCATAAACAAGTGCATCAACCATGCACCAACCTGTAATCAACCTGTACCATAAACAAGTGCATCCAAC
>ML803271.1:220696-239047 GCA_009831015.1 Picea engelmannii
TAAGTGGTGCAGTATTTAGAGCATGCATATCATCATTCTTGAGAAGGAAAATGACTTTCCCCACATCCAAAACCTTACAATGGAAAATTTAGAGCGGACGCGCGGCCTTTACTGTAGACAGAGGCGCATGCGGCGCCTGCGCGTGTAACGTATTAAGAACCAAATCGCATGCGCGCGGAAAAGAGTTTGTAATTCCAGCGCATGCGTGCGAGACACGCATCTGTGGGGTGGAATACCCGCACGTCTGTAGCAATTTACTGAGAAAAGAAACTCCGGATGGATTTCTCTCGATTCTCCTGTGAATCGACTGGTTAGAAGGTCGGCGGAGGTCGGTTTGTGTCCCTGCAAGTTAATAAAACCAAAAGGAAAGCAAATAAAACCCAAATGAGGGAGGATTTGATACCTAACTCCCCAACGGAGTCGCCAGTCTGTTCGCGTTCAAATGGTCACCAGGTGAGCAAATAGAGAGAACTTGCATACCCTATTGGGTCTAGCAGGGCAGAACATCTATGGAGCATAGGGTTAGAGAAACAAAACAAACTACAAGATAATATCAACTGAAAACAAATAAAACTGTGAAAAGAAACAACAAACATCAAACACAAAACACAAGTGTCACCAATGGTTTCAGGCTGGTGTATTAATGAAACCGGAGCACGCTGAAGGAAGAGACCATAGGTTCCTTCTCCCCCCAACGGAAGGCTCTTTGGGGCCCTCACATAGTTTGCTTTCCTTACAAATGAGAAGAACTGAGCATAGCAGTGAAAGAACTCTTGGTGATGCAGCTGATGGGTTGTTGTTAAAGGATGAGCCCTTAAACCATCTGAACATCATAACAGTGCTTAGAATTCCTTGCCAAAACAGTGTATCCTCACGGCTTTTTATAGCAGCTCCTCGGGCGGTCACGTAACCTTCTCAAAGTGTGAATAGGGACCCTTTTAGGGTTTAGTTAGGTCATTAACCCGCCGATTTTGCGGATCCGGCTCTGATTTGAGAGTCAAATCAACTTGGGAGTCGGTCCGTAAGCGGTTGGGAGGCCGACCTATTCAATTAATGCGTCGTTTTAGCATATGCATGGGTTTTTGTGTTGACAGTCGCGCGTCGAGCGCGCATGTGTGAATAACACGTTTTTGTCCTACGCATGCACGCGCACACCAAACTGCTGTAAAGCGCCCTTCAATTTTTGGTTACTTTGTATAGTTTTTGGCCCTTCTGGAGTGCCGTGAAATTAATTCAGTGCCATGAATGACTTCATTGTTGTTTTGATGATGTGGAGTTCTTGTCGCCATGTGCAGATGAAATTTCAGTGATAACACTCGTTATTGATATACTCTCCCCCATTATCAGTTCAGAGGAATTTGATTTGCTTTCTGGACTGTGTCTCAACTAGGGCTTTGAAATCTTTGAGGTGTATAAAGACCTCATATTTTTGCTTGAGAAAGTAAATCCATGTGAAACGTGAGAAATCATCAAATAAAATGAGAACAATCCTTGCTTTGATGATAGAAGGATGCGGAAAATAACCCATGAGGTCACTATGGATCATATCTAAAGGAGAAGAAGATCTGTGAGTCTTTCCTTTGTTGAATTTCTCTTGAGGGTGTTTTCCAAGAACACATCCCTCACAGACTCATTTGGAGAAATGGATGTCTGGTAGACCATCAACCAATACTTTCTTTCTAATTTGTTGCATATATCTGAAATTTAAATGTTTGAACCTTTCATGCCATATCCTACTACTTTCATCAGCATGGGTAAGCAGTAAAGAAGAATTTGGTTCAATAAATTCAGAAAATGTATACAATCTAGATTGATGATTTACCTCACTGGTAGAAACCCTAGAATTGGTTTTCATGTCATATATGTCCATTTCATTTGGTGTGAATATGACTTTCTTTCCGGTTCCGAAATTCTTCATCTGATACATGGAGAGAAGGTTGACGGAATGTTTGGGAGCATGCAACACATTCTCAAAGCTTTTGTTGGTGAGTTCAATCCTTCCTTTGCTGGTAACTTTGACTGGAGAGTTTTCCCCCATCAGAATAGGAGGACCTTTGCATGCCCAATCAAGAATAGACTTCTTTTGTGGCATCCATGTCAAATGTGATGCTCCTGAATCTATGATCCAAGCATAGGGAGAGGAGTTGATGGCAATCAAGGCATGGCTAGAATTGTCTTTCTTGGGATTTTGATCTTCTAGATTCTTCTTCTTGGCGCCCTCGGGAATGAGATATCTAGGGTTTTTTTGCTGAATTATTTGAGTCATTAGATATATTTGTTTCTACATGCATGCAGATTCTAGATGGAATCATTTATGGCAGTATGAGCATTTCTCCTCTTTTCTTCCCTTTCCCCCTTTAGATCCGGAGGCATCGATGATTGGTTTTGTGTACCCTTCCTTCTTTGGGCATGATATTTCCTTTTATATTTATATTTATATTTATGATATCGATGGTTTCCATCTTTCACAGTAAGTTCATGCACTTTTGGGCCTTTGATTTTTCCCATGTTGATGAGCTTGGTTTTCTCTTGTGTCAGGGATTCGATAAAGTCCTCAAGAGAAGGCATCTTCCAGGTGGATCAAGAATCAAATTTGACTAAATGTAATGTTGATATAAAAATAGAGAATTTGAGACCAAGTTTGGAGAGAATAGAGAGAACCATTTGTTTCTCCTCCTTAGATTTATTAACCCCGCAAGCTTTGAGTTGTGACAGTAAATCCTTGAATTTTGTAAATAAATTTTGGATATTGTCGAAGATTTTTAGATCCAATGTGAGAAATTCCACCTCCATCATGTGTCCCCTCATCTCATCTTGTTTTCCAAAGATCCCTTCCAAGGTGGTCCAGGCTTCATTGAGAGTCTTACAGGAAGATATGTGAAAAAGGAGATCAGGAGAAATAAGAATGCAAATTGTTATGTATGCTTCATCTATTTGATTTAAATACTTGGATTTTTCTATGGCTGATGTCAGTTATGTATCTATATTCAAGGTTAACCTCTACAATCGTCTGGTTCAAAGATGAATCATTATTCTCTCCTTCCATGCAAAGTAGTTGTAAGGTGTAAGAATGAATTCTTTTGGGAAATCCATCTTTCTGATGTCTTCAATCTTTTGTACCTGCAAAAACAAATTGGTGTAGCTTTTTGTTAGTAGTCCTTTGGCTCTAATACCATGTAAATGTGTTGAAACTACAAAGAATATATCTATCTAGAAAATAGCACACACATTTTCAGAGAGAAATTGAGAAAGAAAAAGAATGAAATACTTCTCATTAACCGTAATGAATAATGAATAATTTACACATGATATACTATGTATAACTTAATCAATGTGCATTGGAGGAGAAAAAATGCACCATAGTGGTGGTCTAGAGTGATCTGGACACAAACCAACAGTTACGGGAGTGAACTACCACTTATTCTAGTCTCTCAGGTAGTTACGGGAGTGAACTACCACCTAGTTGAGTTAACTAGTCAACCAGTCTTCAGTTAACTGACTAAAATAGAGTGTAGTGAGGAGTATATCAAGGAATCAAGGGTAATGCACTATTCTAGTGATGAAACCAAGGATAATGCACATTATCATGGTGATGATCCCAATGTTGCATGGTGACAAAACCAATGCATCATATAGACTCAACTCAACTAGTCAAATTGAAGTGTCAACTGAAGATAATATTCTCCAGGTGGAATATTCTCTCCTAAAATATACAAGACTGGATAATGACTAATAATGACTAATAAACAAGGAAAAACCTTAGGAAAAATAAATCCTAGGTGTGTGTGAAGTAACTCCAACACGTCTTATTACCCTCCTGCTACTCACCAACATTCATATCATGTTGCTCCCCCTCCGCCATTGAGAGGACCCCCACCAGAACCCTTGATGAATCTGGTCCCTCTATCAAGTATCGGTCCACCCCCATCCCCCATATATAACCCCAAAAGTAGTGGAAGTACTTCAACTTCCTATACGCCGTATGGATCATCTCCACAAAACAATCCATATTTTCCATTTCTTAGTCCTCTCCAGCCAGTTGTTCCCCCACCAGGACAACCACATGTCGATGTTAAATTTTTTCAACCCTCTCCCATTCAAGAGTTTCATTCTTTTGGACATTTGAATACATAAAATCCATCCCATCATCCGAATAATGCCAAGAATAAAGGAAAAAATCGAAACAATAACAACCTAGAACCAAGAGGAAATAACCCCCAACAAAATCATCCCGTTGGGGACATCCAAAATCAAGGAAACCAGAACCCCTAAGTAGGCAACAATAACAATCAACCATGAAAAGGGAAGAACAACAATCTCATAACTAACTTCCCTTGCACTCTATTATGTGGTGAGTATGTAAATTACACTCACCACTACCCCCAAATTTCTGATTACAAATGGATGAAAGAATCCATGAACACACAACGCTCTCTGGCACTACCTTCCCCTTGGCAGGCCCCACAAAATTATTTTCATCCACCACCTCTGACCATTTTGAAAAACTACATTCCACACCAAGGTGTGATGAATACCCAATAAGAGATAAACTCTACCCCACCACAAATGGGGCACTATCAAATTCCAGGTCCCAATCAACCCGTAAATCCAGTCGATCGCAGTATCCTCCATACCAACGAAGAAGATATTCTCTTGCAAACACGTAGTGGTAAATATGTCATGTCTCCCAAATCTACCCCAGCCACCCTAGAAAAAACTCCAGATACATAAGGACAACCTTTGATGATCCCACGTCCTAACACTGAGCCAAATCCATGTATACCCCACATACCTTTAGGATGGAACGTACATAACCCTCGTGCTAGGGCAGCCCATAACTACAATTTGGTTGATGATTTATCACAGTCTCCTATAGCCATGTATGTGTTGGAAGTCCTCCAAACCTATCCATCACAACGCAAATACTTGATTTCCGCATTGGGGGCAGTCGACCTAGCTAATATTCAACTAATAACCTTTGATTTAGATAGCGGAGAACTACGCCTCCCTGCTCTGGTAGCCTTTTAGATATTGTTGATGGGTCTTAAATATATTTAGTTCAATAGTAGGAACCAAACCCACCACCGAGGCCCAATTAGACTTTGTAGTGTTTAATAGTGGAATGGTTCTCCAGATCTTACGATCCGACCAATTAATCGATGGGCTTTACGTTTTCTTACGAAGGCGTCTCCTTCAGTTGGGACTTTCTCTTTTTGTATTTTATCTTAGGTGGGAACGAAGTAATATTTTAAGCCAGTATAAACCAACTTGGCAACAAAATAGAATTAAGTTTAAATACTGGAGAAGAGGCTGATCTTGGGATAACCCACTACTCAAGCATGTAGATGACAATTCTATACCATAGGCCTAGTAATAATACATTAACCATGTGAGCATCCAATTATAGTATGAGATACTAATTATCAGAAAGAAAACACATATGTGATAAAACAAATACAAGTAGAATAATCCACCTACTTAATCATCCACCACATGATAGCACAACGATTCATCTTCATCATTAAAGAAAAGAACAACAAAACATTGCACTAGATAACTTGACAATGGATTTAATTTCTCTTACTCATTACAACATCATTCATGAGACGAGATAGGAAATAGTTCTTATCCACATCCAATCACACATGCATTTGATGAAAATAACTTTGTCTCTGGTCCAACAAGACTTCTCAATTAAATCTAGCCCGAAAATAGTTCTTAACAAACCAAAAAGATTTTCTTGCAGCAACCATCGACCCTTGACTAATTGGTCGATGTTCTTATTTATAACATAAAATTCAACTAAAAATAATGACTAAGTGTAGTTTAAACAAAACAAAATTCTCCACTTGGTGTCCTCTTCTAACAGTTTATTTAATCGTCAACTCAAGATATCACTTGAAAGGGTGACTTTTCTCATACTCCGATCAACTGATGAACAACTCCTCGCAGGTTTGTGCCCTTGGAAATCTGTTTTTTTCCATTGGAGACACATAAATTCCTCTGACCTCCACCGCATGCACCCGGTACTTCACTAGACTAGTTTTTAACTGTTGTAGCACAATCCAAACTCTAATCGGATGTTCCATAAATCGTTGCACTTATCCAGGCACGGTGTCGATCACCTTCGCTAGCTCTTCGCCCCATAATGAATCTTGCTTGGTATGTTATTTGACTATGTCACACAAGTCGACGAAGTCGTCGGGGGTTCCGAACTTGAGGAGTCTGATATCCTTCATTGCTTTGTTGATTTTATCCCAATGTTTCTCGCATTTGGCCCACTGCTCTTGAATTTCCCAGTGTGGTTCCTGAGACATATTAGCCCAATACTCTGTTAATCACTTCATGCGATCAAGACTACTTTTTCCCAACATCTAGATGTCATGTTCTTCTTTATCTCGGCCCTATTGGACTGCATCAATGTATTTGATTCTCTCTACAGCTTGCTCCGCTCTTTCACACCACCTCTCCATATCCTTGCACATTGCGAGTGCCATGAGACTGTATTCCTAGAGCTCAGCTATATTCATAGTAAAAGGGTGTCACTCATGTGTGAACTTGTTGTAAGCCTCTTCGAACTCACTTCTTAGGTATACCGCAGTCTAAGTGGTTCCTTGATAGATTTCAGCCAGGTTGCGCAAATGTTCTAGTTCCTTTAGAGTAGTGGCTAGCTCTTTCTCATCTCTTCTAGCTCTGTCTAGGGTGGCATCTAAGATCGCTCTCCCTGCATCGATAAGTTCAGATGTTCTGGTGTTTTCTATGTTTATCAACTCTTCCTCTGTAGTGGTGAGGATGGAGCGGTCCAATGTAATCCTCATTTTCTTGGTGGTCCATTGGACAATATCTTTTCTCTTTCGATCATAAGAGATCACATGTATATCGGCTACTTCATCCACAGGTTCAGGGATCTGTTGATCACCCCATGTAAGTGTGTATCCCAGACTTCCAGTGGTTTATATTTGTTCAAGATTGGGCTCTTGAACTTATTCATTACACTCTGAAGGCCTAGCCTCTGCCTGTCTCTTGTCAGAGATATGAGTATCGAGCGAAACAAAGTCATCAAGAGTAGACTCGATACTTACTTGTGCATCAGTCGTCGAAACATTGATTTCCTTTTGTGGGGATCCTTCCTCTGGCTCGTTCGGTTTTGACTTATCCTTCAGACTGTCTTCTCGGGTCTCCGGTGCATCTAGACTCTTTGTGTCGGGAAAAATTTCGGCTTATATTTCCTTTGGTGGGACTTCCTGGGTTTGGACCCTGGGATCAGGAGAAGAAGTATTTTCAGGTCCCTTTTCTTCTTGGACATGCACAAGGGTCCCGAGAGATGCCTCTGGGCTCTCATCATCACTATATATATTTATAAAATCACTCAAAGGATTAGGGGTGCTTCTTTCCACTGATACCTGGCCCATATCTGGTTGAGTCATCACACCTACCGATGATCCGGCCATTGCCATTGTGGATCCAGAGTCATCTGACCCATTGATGTTATCGAGGTTTATGAAATAAGGGTCGTTTGGCCCTGTTCGGCTTTCTTCTGGGCTATCGGTCAGAAGCCTTGGAATCCTGACGAGGTCCGGGTTAACACGCATCTGATTCATCATCTATTGGGCCTATTGATACATGAGTGTTCCTCTCTCCACTGCATCCTGAGCCTCGGAGAAATTCTTGTCCTGTACCGGAGTTACCTAGGAAATCTCTGATGTTTCAGTGACTTCCTGGGGAGCTTCCACTACTTCAACTGATTTGGATGCTATCCTTTATTCCCTGGCCCTAAGGACCTCTTGATCCAATTTTTCCAGGATTATTTCTTACTCATCCAAAATCATGGCCTTGAACCTAGTTTCCATAGGGTCATCCATCCTTGCCACCACCTCATCCCAGTTTTGAGGATTTTTTAGTGAAGATCTCATCTTCAAACCTGTCATGGGCATATGGCTAGCAGGAATATACTTGTGATGTGTGCTTCGGGACTAAACCTTTTGGGTCGTACTTGCAAAAGAGGCCAGTCTAGAATCAGAGCTCCAATTGATTCAACCGTTTCTGTTTGGTTTGAGCAATGTCTTTTACCATGTAGAAACCTATATGGAATCCAGAAGATATGAATGCCCGCTTCTTATATTTTACCAGAGTAGCATTATAACCTTGCAGGATGGTCTGGTAACAAATTTCTCCTATTACTAGTTGATCAGGGACATACACAGGTAACATATGGGGTGCTCCAGTGGCACCAAAAACCCTAATATAGGTATTGCGCTCATATAGATATCGGTGGTCAACTTTCAATACAATCTGTTTGGTTGTATCCGACAGCATTGGGCACTCTTTCTTGAACAACAAGGAATAAATACATGCGATGAACTGATCGCAAATGAGAGAGTAGGATTTATTGTACCTGCTCTCCTACAAGATGTCGAAATATACATGGACTGGGAGTTCTGAGGTGTGCCAGCTTAAGTTCATTCCGGAAAAGACATTTCTGGCACAGATGACATCCAATATATAAGATGCCATGTAGAAATATGGAGTCTCTCCTTCCTTTGGTGTCTGAGCTTGTCGTATGTAGGTGCTCAGTTGTTTGGAAAAGAGGACGTCCCATTTAAAACCTATTCTAGAAATGGATACCGTATAAGTGAGAGGCAGCCAAACCTCTGAAAACCTGGAGCAGCCTTTCTCCCCTTGCAATTGATAGAGGAGGGCCATTATATATATGTACATCTCCCTTAGGCTAGTCGTCGGGTACCATACAGAGGTTCGATTGGTAAAATTTGTATCCTCTCTCCACCATGACACCATCACCTTGCCAGTATTGTGTTTCTCATAGAAGCTTACAACAAAATCGGTGTTTAACTGTTCTTCTAGCTCTTTGAACTTGTAGTAATTATGCACTTCCATTGGAAGGAAAACCCCATCACACTCACCATTATCGTCATTAATCAAGCATATTTGTGTGTCAGTTTGATCGATAAGCCACTTCAGGATTTCTATGTAGGGGAATACCAGAGTCCTTCTCGCCACCATGTGCATATATGCCTTTCACAAATTCAGGAGGACTTCATCGTCGAGTTTTCTTGTATCGGTATCGTTGTGTGGGGTATATTTAGGGAATTCTTCCCGCTTGATTTTCTTGAAAATATCTTCCCAACGTAGGAATACTGTCTTGGTCCCAATGTTCATCTCTGTGTCTCCAATGGTCAGAGGATGAGAGAAAACCTCCTTGGTGGATGTCTTGATGATGGGCACCAGTTTTGGAGCAATGTCTAGTTGTTTTGTGACCGTTGGGGAAGAACCTTCTCCTACCTCTGGTTCCTTTATCTTTGGTTCTCTTAGAGATTTCCTGGTGGTAGGTTTCTTTGGAGGCATTGTCCCTATAACCGAAAACAATCCTTTAGGAATGTGTACAGGATAACATTGGATGAAAACATATGAAATGAAGCATAAAACACCCATATACCGATACATACATGTAGCGCATGCTAACTATTGTTTAATACTCACTGGACCTTGGAAGCTTTCCCTGGATTTCTCATCTTGCTCTTCTAGATGTTCTGAACTTATTTGTGCACAAAATAATCTTGTTTACAATGACTCAAAAGGATTTAACGGGAGAGATCCTACCATTTGTATCAATCAATTAATTCAAGTGATGAGTGAAATTCAAAAGAACCTACTTCTGAATCTTTGCAAATAAATTATACATGAGTTGACGATGGGGGCGCAGAGGGTGATGCACTATATCGATACGTTCAAACAACCCTTTTTGATTCGTGCACGAATTAGAAACTAATGTAGGATTTTGGAATTAATTAATTATTTAAATTCTTCGAATCCATCGTATCTTAGAGATAAAATGTCCCATCACGTCGCTTTGTTAGTGGGAATATCGGGAATCAGAGATATCCTTGTGTATATTCCCGTTGGCATCCTCCAGAGAAAACCTCTGACACTGAATGATTTCGTAGTACGATGTTGACGTGGCCAAACTGATTCGGGGTGTGTCATGGGTCTCAGGAGTTAGTAACGACTCAGGAAAAACTAGATCGTATGTCTAAATACTTGGGCAATGAAAGGTGGAAAAAGAGGACAGGTGGTTTGGACA
The DNA here is from genome assembly GCA_009831015.1 of Picea engelmannii. Taxonomy (NCBI): domain Eukaryota; kingdom Viridiplantae; phylum Streptophyta; class Pinopsida; order Pinales; family Pinaceae; genus Picea; species Picea engelmannii. The sequence continues at coordinate 230,796 of ML803271.1, forward strand.
TATATCTCATTCGGAGTTAAGTCTTTCGATAGGAGACGTGTATTAAAATAAACCTGGGATTGTCGAGGATGAAAGGTGTCATGGTCAGTGATCAGGGATTGACTTATCATGGTCTCCATAGACTATCCTTCTAAAAGCTCACCGATGTCGAAAGTTATCGGGGATTGGCTTTCAGAGATAGTCCCATCGCATAGTTCCCTTGTAGGTTATCGTCCTTGAAAATTCCTTGATACTGACAACGTTCTTGGAGTCAATTATATCATTTCATTTTCATTCTATGCTTACTATATTCACCTTTTACCGACGCCAAAAGGGATCAGTCGTCGATGATATCCTTGAGTGATGCTTGTCACGGAAGAACAACTTATGTTTTCCAACACCGACGAATATCGATGCTCGGCGACCTAGGTTCTCTTGAATGATTTACTTTCATGCTTAATCCTTTCCGATGATGAATTTATTAAGAGAATCGGGGAGAAGTCTTGACTGTCAATTCTTTTACTAAGTGCTAGTATTTTAAGTTATCTGTTTTCGCATGCTCAAGCAAACTTTGAGAGACTTAAATGAGAAACAAAAGTGATAAGAAAAGGAAACATTTTTAATATTGAAGTATAATTAGACAGTTCAAAATATTAAGTGGTACCAAAAAAGTAAAATTTAACATAAGCCTTTTAGGGTGTGTTGAGTGCTCAACAGATACGAGTTAAGATTTGAAACATCACAGTTCACCGGTGCATCATCGATGAAGGTGCATCCACATGCATCATTTCCAAAGTAGTATGGCAGAAACTCGGCTCACCTGAGCTAGTACCATATGCCATCACCTTGAGAGCTTATGATATTTGACCATCATCCCCTAAAGGGATCTTCCAAAATGTGCCCGTAGAACTTGGGGGAAAAACCATCTTGATTGACATCGAATTTATCGACGCCCCACTTGATTACAATATCTTGTCCAAACATAGCTACATGTATGCTATGAAGATGGTAGCCTCTTCTGTGTTTCATACAATGATGTTCCCCCATAATGGGAAAATTGTCACCATCCACCAATTTACACATTACGAGCCTAATAATTATGCCAACATTGATAACATCCTCCCTCTTGTCCACACTAGAACAGATAATTTTCCAGTCATCGACATTGGCCCTAGAATATTCAAAGACCCATCCTTTTTAGGAACTTATCATGGAGCACCACATTTCCTAAACTCCTCTATTTCAACACAAGTGTGTGTAGTTTCCTCTAACGAACAGATATCAGAGACAATACTCCTCTCACTGAGTCCCCTCCCCACATTGAAGTTCCATCATTCAGGGAACTACTACCTTCAAAATTCCCTAAAAACACCACCGCAACACTTATCCTATATTTTCGCCCCCTCCAAGGGAAAATACTAATTTGGGAAACAGTCCCCCAAGCCATTACCCAAATCCCCTTTTTCTACACCCCACCCAGAGTCCAAGCATTACAGGTCATTGCTACCCTCACCCTTCCTAACATGGTTATTTCCATCCTTGTATGGTATCTCCATCCACCCTCTATGGTTCCTACACCATCTCTACCTCCTTAGACATAGGGATTACCGATGCAGATCCCACTACAGTCTCCTACCAAACCACCCCCACCCCAAACTAGCGGAAACACCACCACTACCAGGGGAAAATGGAGGAAGAACAAGCCCATAGCTCCATTCCCTCCCTGAGATCAACCTCCTTGCGCACTATGTGAAAGAGAAGGACACCCCACTAAATGATGTCCTACACTTCCTAAGTTATGCAATCTTATCCAGCTTCCTAAAGAAACCCCATTATTTTCCACTCCACCAAGTACATCCACCACTACTACGGAATCCTCAACCACATGCAAGAAAGGGTAGCGAACCAATTCTGCATGTGTCGTATGCTTATAATATGGCCATTACACTCATCATTTCCAATCTATACCTTAATTCCTTCAAGCATTAGCCGCAGTACCTCAATTCACCCTCCTGACAAAGCCTCCATGTGCGCAATCGAAACCAAGGATTTTATTCCTCCAGGGCATATTGACTAGTTCAAAAACCCTATTCTTGGCCCCGATGATTTTGAAGAAGGCAACATGGCCAACATATCCCCCACAGTCAAAATTTACATTTCCATTAAACCAAGAATCATCAAAGAGATCACCATAGGCGTCGCATGCTCCCATGAAGAAATGATTTCTTACAAAGCTCTCTTTCAGGAATATTGGGATATTTTTTCCTACTCATATATGGAGATGCCTGGCCTTGATCCTTCTGTAGTCAAACATTGAATCGACACATGGATGGATATATCCCATGTTCGTCAAAATAAATTCCCCCTCCACCCATCCAAAATTGAGGCCATCAAAGCCGAAATTGACAAATTACGCGTTGTCGAGTTCATTTACCCCATTGCATACACTTCTTGGGTCTCCAACCACATCCTCGTTAACAAAAAACAGGAAACTATTTGTGTCTGCATAGATATTCGCGACCTCAACCACTCTTGTCCCAAAGACAACTTTCCAACCCCTTTCATCGACCAAACAATCGATGATTGTGTCGGCCATGAGGCACTTTCCTTTATGTATGGGTTGTCCGGCTACAATCAAATTCAAATCCACTCAGCAAATTAGTACAAAACCACTTTTACAACCCCTTGGGGCACCTTTTCTTATCACATCAATCCCTTTGGGCTCAAAAATATTGGTGCTACATTCCAACGAGCCATGACCTACATTTTTCATGATATTTCTCACATCATTCTCGCTTATTTATACAACCTCACTTCTCGATCCAAAAAGTGAACTCAACATTTAGATGACTTACGCATCATTTTTCAACGATGTCACCAATATATATCCGCTTGAACCCCCTCAAGTGTGTCTTCTGTGTCATTGTCGGATGCCTCCTCGGGTTCATTGTCTCCCAACACGGCATAATTGTGGACCCCTTAAAGGTCCAAGCTATCACAAAAATTCCACCACCTAGGACTTTACGCCAACTACAGAGGCTACAAGGAAAATCCAACTTTTTACGTCGCTTTGTCCTAGACTATGCCACTCGTGGACATGGTTTTCTCTGCTTAGTGTGCCATGATATCCCATTTCAATGGGATGAACATGCTCAAACATATTTTGATGATTTAAAATATGCCCTATCCAATACCCCTTTGATTAGTCCCCCAGACTATGATCACAATTACATCCTCTACTTATCAGCCTCTATTGTTTCAATCACAGGAGTCCTCATCCAATTAGGGGCTGATGGGCATGAGCATGTGATTTACTACATTAGTAAAAACCTTTTATGCCCACCCTTAAAATATAATCATGATGAAAAACTCATGTTAGCATTTGTCCTCGCAGTCCAAAAACTGCGACATTACATTCTTCTTCGAACTACCAAGGTCATGGAATATTCCAACCCCATGCAGTACTTTCTCAGCCGACAATAGATTAACGACAAATTTGCTTGATGGATCATTATCCTTCAATAATACGATCTAGAGTTCTCCACTCCCAAAAGCAAGAAATCTCTTATCCTAGCCGAACTCATTACAAATTTTCCATCTGATGCCAAATCTTCCCCCATCAATGAATATTTCCCCGATGAACACCTCTTCTTCATCTCCTCAGATGACCCTTGGTATGGTGACCTTCTCATCTACCTTATTAAACAAATTTTTGGGTCTCACCTCTCTATAGATGACCTCCGACACATTCTCCATCAAGCTACCTGATACCTCCTCATGGGAGACATTCTTTACCAACGCGGGGTCGATACCAGCCTTTGGCGGTGTCTTATCATCGATGAAGTCAATAGAGTCTTGAATGATTTCCACAGTGACACTTGCGGTGGTCACCTTTAGGGTATTTCTACCTCCCAAAAAATCATTCAAGCAGGATACTTCTTGCCCACTTTGTTTCATGACTGCATACACATCGTCAAACGATGCAATAAATTCCATCTTTATGAAAACAAAGCACGAGCTCCACCAGTTGTCCTACACCCCGTCATCACGACCAACCCCTTTTGTAAATGGGGCATTGATTTCATGACTTGAATTCCTCCATCCAGTAATCGAAACATCTACATCATGGTGGCAGTGGATTATTTTACCAAATGGGTTGAAGCCATGCCCACATTTAACAACACTTTTGACACAACAACACATTTTTCTTCAACCATGTCATTACCTAGTTCAAAGTCCCACAACAAAAGTTTTTGATCATGGTAAACAATTTGAGAACGATATCTTTGTATAAATATCCTCAAAGTTAGGTTTCACCCATGAGTTTTCCTCCCCATACTACCCTCAGTCCAACAGGAAGGTTGAGGCCATCAATAAAGTCCTCAAAACCATGCTACATTTAACTATTAACAAACATAAGACCAACTAGCATCATATGTTATTTTCAGCTTTATGGGCCTATCGCATGGCAGTCAAAACTTCCACCAGTTTTACTTTGTTCCACCTCATCCATGGGATCAATGCCACACTCTCGATCAAGTGTGAAATCCCCACATTATGCATTGCCATAGATTTCTTACCTAAAACTACTCCAATGGAGTAGTGCCTACTGACCTTAGAGTCCCTTGATGAAGGTCGTCAATCTTCATTACAACACAATGAGGTAGCTAAAAAATTATCCAAAGCCACATTTGACCGCCATGTCAACCTGCACTCATTCAACAAAGGTGATCTCATGTTAGACTATGATATCGCCCATGACACTCTCGACCATGGGAAATTCGAGTCATTATGGTGTGGCCCCTTCATCATCTAACATTTCCTCACTAAAGGTGCCTACATATTGGCCTTTCTCGAAGGATATCCCCTCAAAGAACCCATCAATGGGTTGTACTTGAATAAGTTCTATGCCTAATCATAGCCCCCCTACCTTAGGTTTCTCCTTATGCACATTTGTAGAGTTTTTGGTCTTCTTTTACATCATCCACCACTCCTTCTATCTGACCTCTCACCCATGTTGTTGACAGATGTATCATCCATTAGCCTGCCACATTGGTTATGATGATGGTTCCATCCTCTAGACCCATAATCTCACTTCGGCTGCTTGGGTGCTCTATAGCCCGTCACATGTGCTACTCCATTCCAGCAGCATATTCTTAGGTCTGGACACCAAAAACCAAGCCAAATATGACGTCGTCATCGGTCTCCTCGTTGAGGCAAGTCACCTTCACATTTGTCACCTTAGCATTCTGTTAGATTCACAACTTGTCATACTACATCTCAACAATGTGTATCATGTTCACGATCCTTGCCTCTTCCACAAATACCTTTACGTTAGACTCCTATCTCGCAACTTTGATTCTATCACATTTTCACATATTCCTAGGAACCTCAATCAAGTACCAAATCACATGGATAACTTAGTATTGGATTGGAATTTATCACATTAAAAACATCATATACATAGCATGATATATCTATCGAACATAGCAATAGACATCACAACCATAAACACAAAACACAGAGACAAGTATGATCATCAATATATCCACTATATATATCAAAAAGTTCATAATTGTTTTACAAAAAATATATATACACATCTTCCCATAGGATCATAAGTCTCATCATCACTATGAATACAAAACTGGGTCTCAAATAACCTATACAAATTCGTTCCCATAAACCCATACATATCATCTCGGTATTCACGGTTCCCCTATGTTGGGTATGTGTTATATTCTTTGCATGTGTGTGTGTGGGTGCGTCAGATATGAAAACTACATCTGACGATCCCTCATAGTAGTTCTCTGTTTGTGCCTTGATCACCGGGCACTTTCCTAGGGGGGTCCCAGGGGGGGCAGGTATGCCCCCCCGGTTATGCACAGTGTTTGGGGCAATGCCCCAAAAATTTTGTTTTTGGGCAGTTTTTGCTATTTTTTAGGGGATTTTGCTATTTTTAGTGGTTTACTAAAAACAATCCCAATTTTAGGGATTAGGGTTTGGTATCTACGGAATACCTAAAAACATTGTATATATTGTATATTGATTGGTGAAATTAGATATAATGAATATAAGAAAGGTTTTCCCAGTTGAGGGTTTCCGGTATAAAATCTCTGTGTACTATGTGCATGATCCATTGATTAAATTTTGTTTTTGTTAAGAATATATATGCATTGCTTTACTTCATAGGTTTAAAACTTACATGTGGTATCAGAGCTCATTTTTGGCTTCAGAGGAATGCCTTTGTTGTTGAGGTTTTGGCTCGGTCTTGATAGATCAAGTTTATCTTGGGTCTGTGATAAACCTGGGTTTAGTGGGATCTTTTGCAGTGGATATTTGAGTATACAAAGAGGAATGGAGAGCTCATCTAGAATTGAGATAGAGAAGCTCAATGGTAAAAACTTTGAGCTATGGAAGCTCAATATGGAGGACCTTCTTGTAGACAAAGAACAATGGATCACTATGGATCCTGGTACACAGCCTATTGGTACACCGTCTACTAGCACACACGCTACTGGTACACAACCTACTAGTACACAAACTACTAGTACACCAGCGACTGGTATGTCGAAGGAAGATTGGGAAAAGTTGGACATAAGAGAAAGGAGTACTATGTGACTCTTCCTGGCAGATTTAGTTTTGTTGAATGTCTCGGGAGAATCTATAGCCAAGGAACTATGGGATAAGTTGGGGGATTTGTATCAATCAAAGTCCCTGGTAAACAAGTTGTTTCTTCGAAAGAAGTTGTATCATTTTAGGATGGAAGATGGATATTCTGTGATAGAACATCTAAATGCCTTTAATACTCTGGTAAATCAACTTGGCTCTGTTAATATTACGATTGCAGAAGAAGATAAGTGTATTACTTTGTTATGTTCTTTGCCAAACTCTTGGGATAATTTGGTTGTAGCAATTAGTAGTACCACTCAATCTACATTGAAGTATGAGCATGTAGTTTCATCCTTGTTATTTGAAGAGATGAGGCAAAAAATCATGGATGGTCACAACATAGATGCTTTATTTGTAAGAGGGCATACCCAATATAGGAACCCTTGTAAGCCTTCGGGGTGGAGATCTAAATCTATAGGTAGATCTAAGTCTCCAGGAAAATATTTGAGGAAATGTTGGAAGTGTGGTAAAACAGGGCATTATAAGAAAGATTGGAAGTCTAATAAGGTTGAAAAACCAAAGGGATCTGATAGTACCTCTTCCATAGAGGTGAAAACCTCCACTGAAGAAGGAGGTGATGTTTACTTGGCATCTACAAGTACACATGCAGACTATGATGTATGGTTGATTGACTCAGGTGCGTCATACTATATGACTCTGTTGGATCATGTTGTCATTGATGCCAATGGTTTGATTGATTGATCTCATTTATTGATGTCAAGTGATTGATTGATGTCAAAGGATTGATTGATTGATGATTTATGTAATATAATATGTATTGTCCTTGATGAGAATGCATAGATGAAGATGGATCAATGAGTTGTCATTGATACATGATGAAGATGGATAGATGTGGTTCCATTGGTATATGATGCATTGTTGGAAAAATGTATAGATGACTCATTATTGTCTTATCATGATTGATAAGGTGCACAAATGGATGAACTCGAAAGTGGTCCCCTTATGCTGAAAGCCCTCATGGGAAGACGCTTTGCGGATTGAGTTATCCTAGAAGAATGGTTGGAGGATCCATGCTCACATTATTGTCTTATCATGATTGATAAGGTGTACAAATGGATGAACTCCAAAGTCGTCCCCTTATGGTGAAAGTGTTGGAAAATGTTTACCAAGTAACGTATGCTTGTCATTGATGGCAAGCTCAAGAGGAACAACGTTGAAGAAAATGCGCGCAGCAAAGGCAAAGCTCAAGATACAGGAATTTGTAGAAGAGAAGGAAGACAGGGATCCACAACCATAGGATCTCATTCAAATTTCCTGAAATAACGAGGGTCGTCAGATCAGACAGAAGTTGCGAGGGAGATAATCCATCGGAGATTCGGGGATCGGGATTTCTATATGCAAAGTTCACTCGACAACGAAAACCCCGAAATTGCGATATGCGATTTCGCGATTTGATCGCAGTCGTTAAATCAAGCAGGGATCTGGACCGTTCATTCATATGGACGCGTGGCAGCCAGGAGGCCTCATCGGAGTTTCGAGGATCGGGATTTCATAATGCAAAGAACACAATGCAACGAAAACCCCGATTTCGCGATATGCGAAATCCCGACTGAATCGGCACCGTCAGATCAATAAGTGAT